>JAQGDQ010001011.1:42944-70648 GCA_030141605.1 Tubiluchus corallicola
TAAGCACGCTGAAATAACTGAAAGAGCTGAATAACTTTACTGTAACTGTACAACCACGTGTGTTTAACACAAAGCAACTTTAGACTCTTGTACTTGCTTCACTTCCAGTAATCAATTCCACATGTTGTTAATGTAAGGGCATGAGTTCACTTGTCTATACTCATTGGCCACACGTGTTGTTGCTAATTTTAGGGAGGGTGCTCTCTTAGTAAGCGTGTACGACTTGCATTTATTTGCCTTGCAAATGACCTTTCTACAATATTTCCTATTTTCGGGTTAACTATGTGCCCAGTGATTAACCTGTAAAAAAGTTTAATTTCGAATTATCCCACGTAACCCAGTACTACGTTTATTTATAAATTCCCCTGTCTGTATAAATTCCCCTGTTAATAAGACCCCATTTGAAACTACTACATATAATAATCCTAATTACTGAATAATTGTATTGTTTTGTTTAGATTTAGGTATCTAACTTTATCATTTTTTGTTTTCAGTTCTTTTTGGATAATTTGTATCATTTATACTGTTTTTATTATTATTTTTTTCTTATTTGTTTTTGTTTTTGTTATCTGCAGCATCACCGTTAATTTTTAATATACTAATCTATTTATAAGAAAGGGCAGGAGACTAGATGACCCTATGGTCCTTCCCTGCCCTACTCCATGATTATAATTACTTAATATACTAATCTATTTATAAGAAAGGGCAGGAGACTAGATGACCCTATGGTCCTTCCCTGCCCTGCTCCACGATTATAATTACTTAATATTTAAAAAAACTTTTGATGTTAAACTAATTGGAGAAAATAAATGTTCTATGTCTATGTTTATTATTATAACGTCCATTGGACGATTGTGATTTGCACAGCTAACAATACTTTAATAATACTTTGTTACTACACATAATACTTTCTTACTACACATAATACTTTTGTTACTACACTGTACAGTATCAGTAGGGGAGCTTTCGTGTGGCTTGTGCTTGCTGCTGTTTGCCTCCAAAGGTGTACTAATTAACTAGCAAAATAATGTTGCACTATTGTCACTGTTTGACATGTCTAGTATAACACGTTAAACTTAACGTATTGCTGCTTATATTTTACTGCCATGATCAGATATTTGCAACTCTGTAACTCGGAATTAAAGAAACTTTGAGAATTTCAAAAGTGAACTTCAACTCCGTAGGCATAAGTCCTAGGACGGTAAGACCCCAAGACCCTAAGGAGAGTAGTACAGCGTATGGCACAGTGCATTATAACATCTTGTAGTTTAATGAATCAAATAAGTGTATTAAATACAAAATGTGAATCAGTCCTGCTCTTTAACATAAATTAAAGTTAATGTTAGAACTTCCAACTTTGCATTCTCACACAGAAAGTAACCATGCTACCTGCAAGCTATTCTTTCAGCATTTTGTACTAACTCAGTACTACTTTCTTTGTTAAAGTGAAGCAACTAATACTAGTAGTTCATTTCTAATGGTAAAATGATATTATTACTTTTCATAAAAAGATTCACAAGTGCATAATTCAGATAGTGTACTTCGAAAATGCTATTACGAATCATCAACCATTAGATTACGTAATAAAGTATTAAATATTTATAATTACCTTCTTAAATAAACATGCGATTGCGAACAACGTTCTGAGAACACACCCAAAATACGCACAAATGTTTGATAATGTATACCGTCGTCTTTAGCGAAGTTTTATAGCTAGCAAACCATGCCAGATGTAACACAGTTGATGTAGATAGCATACCAAACCCTCGCTACTGCACACTGAGTCAAGATCAAGTAGTCAACTTAATGGAGGCGATGTTGAGACTATGGACACCACTGTAAAACACACTTACACCGAGTTTTGTGTGCACTTAAAGTAGCTAGACAATCAAAACCGGCTTTTCAACGTCACACCACCGTCCAGACCCCACAGGCAGTACAGCAGTCGGTAATATAAACAGTGTAATCCACTCGGTACATAGGCTGACGCACACATACTGCCGAGAGCTTCTATTCTCTAGGCTGACCAAAACACTTGCGCGTAGATCAAGCGCATTTGTGCAGAGGGGGTGAGAGAAGCCGAGGTGAAAGCTTAGAGCCGTTCCGAGAGCATAGCACCGAGTTAATCGCTGGAGAACAAGTAAGTGTAGAAATTCGGAAGTAAAAATTCACTTTATTGACACAGAGAGCGCGCGAGAATGAAAGATAGATAGATAAATAAACAGATAGGTAGATAGACAGAGAATGAGACAGACAGAGAGAGAGAGAGAGGGGGAGGGAGAGAGATGAGAGGAAGGAAAGAGAGAGAGAGAGTGGGGAAGGAGAGAGAGAGAGAGAGAGGGGGGAGACAGACAGAGAAACACACAGAAAAAGAGAGAGAGAATGAGAAGAGGAGAGAGAGAGAGAGAGAGAGAGAGAGAGAGAGAGAGAGAGAGAGAGAGAGAGAGAGAGAGAGAGAGAGAGAGAGAGAGAGAGAGAGAGAGAGAGAGAGAGAGAGAGAGAGAGAGAGAGAGAGAGAGAGAGAGAGAGAGAGAGAGAGAGAGAGAGAGAGAGAGAGAGAGAGAGAGAGAGAGAGAGAGAGAGAGAGAGAGAGAGAGAGAGAGAGAGAGAGAGAGAGAGAGAGAGAGAGAGAGAGAGAGAGAGAGAGAGAGAGAGAGAGAGAGAGAGAGAGAGAGAGAGAGAGAGAGAGAGAGAGAGAGAGAGAGAGAGAAAGAGAGAGAGAGAGAGAGAGAGAGAGAGAGAGAGAGAGAGAGAGAGAGAGAGAGAGAGAGAGAGAGAGAGAGAGAGAGAGAGAGAGAGAGAGAGAGAGAGAGAGAGAGAGAGAGAGAGAGAGAGAGAGAGAGAGAGAGAGAGAGAGAGAGAGAGAGAGAGAGAGAGAGAGAGAGAGAGAGAGAGAGAGAGAGAGAGAGAGAGCGAGAGAGAGAGAGAGAGAGAGAGAGAGAGAGAGAGAGAGAGAGAGAGAGTAACATCACTATAATTTAGTTGACTGGAAAGATAAATCTAAATTTGCTTAAATTTCCCAAACTACTCCATCAATCTCAATAATACTGACGTGTAGGATAAAATGTATTGATGACAAGCTGAGAGTCATTACGTGACATCAAGTCTGGCATCAGAATTCAAGCAAGAAATGAAATATATCCACGTAACGCTATAAATTGCAATACTAATTGCCACGACGGTACGTAATCTATCGTCTTTACACGTGTAGTGGGCAAATAACTATGATGAGAGCAGGGCTAAAAATCTTAATGCCAAAAAAATTACTTGAGAACAAAAAATATTAAAAGGATGATGTTGAACTTGGAGATTCTAGTGGCATATAATAATAATAATTTCTAACTTTGTCCCAAACGTTCCACTAGCACATATAGACTTGCGTTCGTTTTGCGAGGTGCATCCAAATATTTAACCCGCATAAGAAATTAACTATCACATCAGGAACGTGTCCCCCATAGGCATGTTATAACATTCATGTGTGCACGTTACCATGACAACTGGACTTTTGTTGTGCATCACACTAACACCAAAAATTTACAAACCACAAACGTCTCTTATGCAATTTACAATACGTGAATCTGAGCTCTTCTACCTGCCTAGATAAATTTTTTTATGATAATGCTAGATTCATACCTGTACAACATACAATGGTTGAAAGTCAGATTCAGGAAAAGACTGACTAATAACAATTATTATTACATAATATCGTGACTTCCTAAATTGAGATGTATCCCTAAAAAACTCATTTCTGTCAAAGTGAGTCATTCACTGTAAGTTCACTAAGAACAACATTATAGGGTTCCCAGAGAATTTTAAAATAAATTTCCCTGATTTTTCCCTGACCTAATATTGATTTTCCATGACCAAGATAAGCAGAAATTGCATTACCAGTATACATATTAAAGCTTAGTTAAAAATCACAATTAAAAATATTACTACAAGACAAATAAAATAAATATTTACACAAAGAAGAGAGGATTAGTAAGCTAAATACGTAAGAAAGGATTAGAACGTGTATATTCTAAAGTGCAAAAATATCCGAAGTTAAAATGACAGCAGTATTAAAAGTAAAACTGCATTTGACTTCATGGAAGAACAGACTAGTAAGTACTATCTACGTTTGGAAGTACAGACCAGTAAATAGAATTTAATACCTGAACAATGCAGCCAAAATTTAAATGGTAAAGTGTTAAAAAATCGGATCATACGATCAATCTGCTGTTCCTTTGTTTTGTATTTTGCATTTTGGGTTTTGCCATAAGTGTGACAGTTACAGTAAATCCTAATGACTGGTTAATTTACAGTTTACATTTTCTGCTGAACTCCTTTCTATTTCATTTCTTTTCTCTATCTTTGTCTATTATTTTATCTTAACTACTCCCTGTTTTTCTATAATTCTCTCTCTTGTAAATTAAGTCGTTTTTTTCACATTTCATGGTGGTCTTACAAGCTTTGCTTCTTGACCACCATGCAGCATCTATTTCTTGTTGAAAAATTATTATGTAGTTTAGTAACTGTGTTAATATACTTCTGTTAAATTTTTGTAATTATATTTGGAATTTTTTCCCTAACAATATCATGCTATAGTATACTATTGTAGTTCTGTTACAATTATTCTAACTATTTTTCATTTTTCTAGTTATAGCGCATAATAGTTATAACGATTGTAATGCAAATTACAATGTAAGAATACATGGTGAAGTGATAGTAAATTACAATTACATATCTGTAAATTTAGGTTTCGTCAGTAAGACAATTGTTTGTTTTTGTTATTAGAAAGCTGAACTACACTGACTTCTGTAGAAACTTTAGCCTGTTACAATAATAACAGTACTGAGGAGTTCTTCCTTCAAGTTAAGAATGCATCCAATTGTATGTTAATTTTCTAGTACTGAGAGTTTCGTATCATGTTTAAAGATAACCGCACTTGCTTTCATGTCTTTTTTCCATGATTTACATTTATGCTCACTTTTGCTAACTGTAACAATACCATAGATATGTTTATGTAGATAAAAGATCTTGGTGATTGCTTAGGAGTGTTCTGCATTCTAGACTGTTGCTGCTCTGATCTTCTTTGTTTAAGTTCCTAATTAGTTTAATAAATACTACTTTATTATGCACGCATTCGTCTGTTTGCTAATATTATTGTAGCATGTAACACTAGCTAGCAAACCTAACCTTTCTTAGGTGCCAATAATAATAATTATTATTATTCTAAATGCAAAAACTAATTAAAGTTTGACTTTATTTGTCTCTCATTTTGTTTCCCTACTCGTTCTGTCCACTAGAAGCTAAAACTTTTGTGTCATAATTTAATCAGTCGTCTTAAATGAAGAAATAGGATAGCGTTACATTATTTAGTTAACACACTTCTGATAACATTTCTGATCCTATTAACTCATGGTTCTTTTGCTACACTTTCAACACCAAATGCAATAATTGTTTTTTCACTTTTTGAATGTTGTATAAAATTATAAATTTTAGCCAAGGTTTACAACTCCCCCCCCCCCCCCCCACACACACACACATGAAATTATTTGGTGAAACAGATTAGAGTTGGGGTTAGTTTTAGGATTGGGGTTAGGGTTAGTTTTGGGATTAGAGCTGGGGTTAGTTTTGGGATTAGGGTTAAGGTTAGAGTTAGGGTTAGGGTTAGTCTTAGTCTTAGGATTAGGGTTAGTTTTAGGATTAGGGTTAGGGTTAATTTTAGTATTAGGGTTAGAGTTGGATTGCGGTTAGGATTAGGATATGTGTGGGGAATTGTAAACTCCGTCCAAATTTTTGGTTACTTGTCTTGTTATTATAAAAATGGTTATAAATAAACTCACTCACTTTCGTCTATACAGTACTGTCACTTTACAGCACTAGTAAAAGCAACAGCGCGAAAGCCAATAGTTTTCGTAAACGTTCAATAGACATTTAAGGAAATAATGATGGCATAACAATACAGTAAATGTAAAATATTGTTAGCAACATTTAACTAGAATTACAAGTGTGTGTAATAAACCACTAGTGTTTCTGTGGCGTTCATGTAATGAGTCATAGTTGCATATAAATATCTTAGCAGCAGCAGCAGCAGCAGCAACTTAACCTTTTAATCTTTTGAGAATCCAGTTCTAAGGGACGATAAACACAGGTGTGCTGCTATGTTGACTGTTCAGTGTTAAGCTGTTCAATGTCCAAGGACAGACTGTATACCGTATACCTTTGCATGTTTTCATCTCACATCACCGTATCTTTCATTATCACCCTTGCGTAGTAGACATTAGTGGTGAGTATTCTCACAAAGATAATGCATATTACTTGACTTAATTCTGCAGTAAAACATCTCTCATTATCACCATTGCATAGTAGACGTTAGTGGTGAGTATTCTCACAAAGATAATGCATATTACTTGACTTAATTCTGCAGTAAAACATCTCTCATTATCACCATTGCATAGTAGACATTAGTGGTGAGTATTCTCACAAAGATAATGCATATTACTTGACTTAATTCTGCAGTAAAAACATTTCTCATTATCACCCTTGCGTAGTAGACATTAGTGGTGAGTATTCTCACAAAGATAATGCATATTACTTGACTTAATTCTGCAGTAAAAACATCTCTCATTATCACCCTTGCGTAGTAGACGTTAGTGGTGAGTATTCTCGCAAAGATAATGCATATTACTTGACTTAATTCTGCAGTAAAAACATCTCTCATTATCACCCTTGCGTAGTAGACATTAGTGGTGAGTATTCTCACAAAGATAATGCATATTACTTGACTTAATTCTGCAGTAAAAACATCTCTCATTATCACCCTTGCGTAGTAGACGTTAGTGGTGAGTATTCTCGCAAAGATAATGCATATTACTTGACTTAATTCTGCAGTAAAAACATCTCTCATTATCACCCTTGCGTAGTAGACGTTAGTGGTGAGTATTCTCGCAAAGATAATGCATATTACTTGACTTAATTCTGCAGTAAGAACATCTCTCATTATCACCCTTGCGTAGTAGACGTTAGTGGTGAGTATTCTCGCAAAGATAATGCATATTACTTGACTTAATTCTGCAGTAAAAACATCTCTCATTATCACCCTTGCGTAGTAGACGTTAGTGGTGAGTATTGTCACAAAGATAATGCATATTACTTGACTTAATTCTGCAGTAAAAACATTTCTCATTATCACCCTTGCGTAGTAGACATTAGTGGTGAGTATTCTCACAAAGATAATGCATATTACTTGACTTAATTCTGCAGTAAAAACATCTCTCATTATCACCCTTGCGTAGTAGACGTTAGTGGTGAGTATTGTCACAAAGATAATGCATATTACTTGACTTAATTCTGCAGTAAAAACATCTCTCATTATCACCCTTGCGTAGTAGACGTTAGTGGTGAGTATTCTCGCAAAGATAATGCATATTACTTGACTTAATTCTGCAGTAAGAACATCTCTCATTATCACCCTTGCGTAGTAGACGTTAGTGGTGAGTATTCTCGCAAAGATAATGCATATTACTTGACTTAATTCTGCAGTAAAAACATCTCTCATTATCACCCTTGCGTAGTAGACGTTAGTGGTGAGTATTGTCACAAAGATAATGCATATTACTTGACTTAATTCTGCAGTAAAAACATCTCTCATTATCACCCTTGCGTAGTAGACATTAGTGGTGAGTATTCTCACAAAGATAATGCATATTACTTGACTTAATTCTGCAGTAAAAACATCTCTCATTATCACCCTTGCGTAGTAGACGTTAGTGGTGAGTATTGTCACAAAGATAATGCATATTACTTGACTTAATTCTGCAGTAAAAACATCTCTCATTATCACCCTTGCGTAGTAGACGTTAGTGGTGAGTATTGTCACAAAGATAATGCATATTACTTGACTTAATTCTGCAGTAAAAACATCTCTCATTATCACCCTTGCGTAGTAGACATTAGTGGTGAGTATTCTCACAAAGATAATGCATATTACTTGACTTAATTCTGCAGTAAAAACATTTCTCATTATCACCCTTGCGTAGTAGACATTAGTGGTGAGTATTCTCACAAAGATAATGCATATTACTTGACTTAATTCTGCAGTAAAAACATCTCTCATTATCACCCTTGCGTAGTAGACGTTAGTGGTGAGTATTGTCACAAAGATAATGCATATTACTTGACTTAATTCTGCAGTAAAAACATCTCTCATTATCACCATTGCGTAGTAGACCAGCAACTTTGCCATTTTTGTAAATCGCGTAAATTCATTGAGAAAATTTTTACGGACCCAGTACATTATTTCACAAACTGACCGCTAGTTGGCAGGCCGTCACTTTGTTTACATCACGTACATCAGTGTCGTCGTCGTCGTCGTCGGCTTTCACTCGTTTCCGAGTATTGTCCTTTCGGTCAAAGTTACTAGCTATGGTGGGCACGTTGGTGGCTTAACAGCCCGATCCTTGCTCGAAACATTCTGGTGCATTTGTCACATTGGATAGTGGGAGTTACCTGAGGTTGACGGGCCTTCTCTTTCCTTCGTTGACGTTTGGCTTCAATTGCTGCTCGTCTGGTTGTTTCAAAATGCTCAGTCCCTTCCTGGATGACTCTTCTCCACTTTGTTCGCTGCCGCGCTGTCTGCATCAGTGTAACCACGTGTAAATCAACTGTGCGGAGTTATTTGAGTCAATTGCAGACAGTTTCTATATATTTTGCATAGGAGCGGCCAGTACTTAGGCGTTTTTGAGACAATTGGGTATCATGTATCCTTGATAGTTGGGTATTTTAAGTTATGCATGAAACAAGGTAACTGATATTTTAAGTCCACTTAGAGGCTCTCTATGGTCACAAAATTGCAATTTGTTGCTGGCTACGGCCTGCTTCAGAGTTTTTTGCAATTTGTCATTCTCATCCCTGATTGTAGCACTTTAACGTTTATAAAATAAGTGTATTTGAACGAATTTTCTAATACGTATACATCAGTTTTCTTGTGCTGCTGCTGTAATATTACTTGTATGAGAAAATGATTATTTACAAATTCATGTTTTTTTTGCAGATGATTTGAAGTTCTACCGTTCGTCAAACAACGTTATATTGAGTCCCGGGAACTCGGACGGCTTCATTACTCCCCAGTACTTCAGCCGTGCTGTGCGCGTAAAACCAGAAAAGGAAGAACTTTCGTAACCGGAATATTTTAATGATTTCTTCAGTGCCTGATAACAGATCTACTGATGTGCGTCGAGTTACATGAACACAGTGTGTAAAAGTTGATATAGTGTTATGAGCGATTAAAAATAGCAACGCAGATTGACCTGTCAAAAAAGTTCGTAATTTCACTGTGCTTGTGACAATGTAAGTCAACTTTTGGATAAATGGCAAAATATGGCTGCCCATACAAACAGTAACATGAATGCGGTTTCTCATGATGCAGCCCCAGCGCGCGTGGGGCTCGCAAGCGGTGCTAGTTTAACGCCAGTGTCAACGGATACCCCTCAGAAGGGAAGGTGCGTCTTAGTTACCGTCATTTTGCTCGATGATACGGAAAGTGTGTTTAAAGTTCCGCAAAGAGCTCAAGGAATCATCTTGTTTCATCAAGTTTGTAAGAATCTAAACCTTCTCGAAACCGATTACTTTGGTTTGGAATACACCGACTTGAGAGGACATCGTATGTGGCTGGAATTCCAGAAGTCACTGTGGAAGCAGATTGGTGGAATTCCAAATATCAAACTGAGTTTTGTTGTCAAGTTCTACATGCCCGACCCGGGACAGTTGGAGGAAGAATACACTCGTTATTTATTCGCATTGCAAATCAAACGGGATCTCGTGTCCGGAGCGATGCCGTGTAACGACGCCACTGCTGCTCTTCTGTCGTCTTACATCGTGCAGGCAG
This sequence comes from Tubiluchus corallicola, assembly GCA_030141605.1. NCBI lineage: Eukaryota > Metazoa > Priapulida > Priapulimorpha > Priapulimorphida > Tubiluchidae > Tubiluchus > Tubiluchus corallicola. The sequence continues at coordinate 52,816 of JAQGDQ010001011.1, forward strand.
AATGTGGTGATTTTGTAGACGAAGATTACCCGGATCACAAGTATTTGTCCGTTTACAAATTCGTTCCACATCAGTGCGACGACATGGAGCGACTGATCATGGAGAATCACAAGAAGCATGTAGGATTATCTCCAGCCGATGCTGATTACATGTTATTGGACGTTGCTCGCAAGGTGGAGATGTACGGCGTACGATTGCATACGGCTAAGGATCATGAGGGTGTGCCACTTATGCTCGCTGTAGCACACATGGGTGTTCATGTGTTTCAAAACGGTGCAAAAATTAACACTTTTTCCTGGGCTAAAGTACGCAAGCTAAGTTTTAAGCGGAAGCGTTTTCTGATCAAGCTCCATCCCGAGGGCTTTGGCTATTACAAGGACACCGTTGAATTCTACTTTACTGATAGAAATCACTGCAAAAACTTTTGGAAGAAATGCGTCGAGCATCACGGATTTTTCCGCTGTGCCACTGTGAAGAGTATCCCTCGTAAAAAGAGTACGCTGCTCAGCAAAGGTTCCCAGTTCCGCTATAGTGGAAGGACTATGAAGGAAATGGTTGATGACGTGCGAGAAAGCCATGGCCGTCGTCAACCATTTCAGCGATCGCTAAGCGGACGACAAAGTCACACGCACAGCCTCGTACACATCGCTCCTTTGTCCACCTCTGTGCCTACTATAAACAGTACATTCAGTGAGCCGCGTATAAGAGCCGGTTCGGACACTAGTGGCTCTCATCAAGTTGGCCTAGATTCTGTTAATACGCCTCGCAGTGAGAAAATCGACTTTGCGCCCAGTGATAGCAGTCATGATGCAACACCCAGTGCTAGTCCTCCAGCGGTTCACGGGGTGTCACCTAAACGACACGCCGAAACCCCGCCTTCTCCTATACCCGAGTCGCCTGTCCCAGCACCATTACAGCACGATGAAAATGAACACTTACAATCCGGGCAGCTCAAATCAGAATTACATTCCCAACCAGCAAACGGTGTACCTACATATCCTCCTCCCGGGCCAATTGTTAACAGCAGCGTGTCACAAAACCAGTACCACTTGGAGGGAAATCATATTCATGATGAAGCTCCAGAGGTTGCATCGCACTTAATCATGAAAGAACCGCCAGCCGTCCCTCTTAAGAGAAAAGCTTATCCACATGACAAGTCTTACTACATTTGCAAGGAACTTCTAATGACCGAGAGAACGTATAAATCCGACCTGGAGATCATCACAGTACTTCTGCGCAAAGAGCTCGACGGACTAGAAGACTACGAGATATTTAAGAAGTTGATGACCTTAATTGATCCGATTTACGAAGTCCACTGTGTACTGCTGCGAGAGATAGAAGAGAGACTCGCACAGTGGGAAGCCAGGTTGACCGGTTCATTTAAGTCGGGACAGAATAGGATGTGTGACGTAATAGTGCACAACATCGAGGTATTAAATTGGTACATGCATTACCAAGACAACTTGTATCAGTTACTCACTGCTCTAGAGGAAACGTGTAAAAAGCGGAAACAGTTTGAAAAGTTCTGTCGAAGCTTCGAAATGAAAAAGGAATGCTATTTGCCGCTGAACTGCTTCTTGATGAAACCCATGCATCGACTTGTCGGCTACATGTTTCTCTTCGAGTCGCTTCTGTCGCATTATTCTCGAGATCACGTAGACAGAGCGGACTGTGAGCTAGCTTTGAAAAAAGTCCGTGCAGTTGTGCAAGATAATGAGGTAAATGCCATCAAGTGCGAAAACTTTGTCAAGTTAGTGGAGATCCAGCGTGACCTTGGTGGCATTGACAGCATTGTAGACGTGAGACGCGAGTTTGTGCGTGAAGGTTGTCTCCAGAAACTCTCCAAGAAAGGCTACCAACAGCGCATGTTCTTTCTTTTCTCAGACATGCTTATCTATGCCAACCGAACCTCACTCCCAACGTTACAGTTCAAAGTTCACGGACAGTTGCCCACAAAGACTATGATTGTGGAAGAAACGCCAGAATCAAAAATGGCCGTTCCCCACTGCTTTGCGCTGTACAGTGGCAGTCGGACAATCAGCGTAGCTGCCGGTTGTGAGGAAGAAAAGTACAAGTGGATAGAAGACATCAATAGTGCTATACGAGCGGTCAAAGAGAGCGACCAACGAACTTCTCTGAAAACGCCAAGCTTAAAGAATCAGGCTGGTTCGTTAGATGAAGGTGATGTAGAGGAGTCGGCAGAAGCGAGAGAGAAAAGTTTTCAGCATCGCGCTAACACTTCTATGCACGTCTGCTGGCACCGGAACACTAGCATCGGCTCTAATGACTACAATCATGCCCTTGTTAACCAACTCAGCGGATACCTTCTGAGAAAGTTCAAAAACTCTGATGGCTGGCAGAAGTTGTGGGTCGTGTTCACAAATTTCTGTTTGTTCTTCTATAAGACGCACCAAGATGAAGTGCCGCTCGCAAGCTTGCCACTACTCGCCTACACCGTTTCCGTCCCCGATAAAAATGATGGCATCAACAAGGAACACGCGTTTAAGTTGCAGTTCAAAAATCACATGTACTTTTTCCGTGCCGAGAGTGAATATTCCTTTCAGCGGTGGGTTGATGTGGTGGGTAACACTACGAATAATGCGTCACGAACTCGACTGTTTAGTCGTTTGGACAGTAATATTAACTAGTTCATAATGATTGCCATCATGAATGAAAAATGTTGCTGTGTTACTATTTTTGATTAAAATCTGTCTTTGGGTAAACTGTAAAAGTGTTTAGCAAAATGAAGATAATTCGTTGACAAAACGGGATGCAATTCTCTAACATCAGCAGCTTGAACTGCTACTTATTATATGGAAACTTTCATATGTTGCTTGTAATCATGCAGCTGTTGAAAGATGATATTCTATAGCAACAGTACTGCGAGTCTGATTATATTTTACAACACAAACTAAATTGAGGTTAAAGACACATGAACCACCATCAATATTTATGAGATGGTGCTGACATTGAACGATCTAGTTACAGTCAATACGTTCAGGGATATTCTCACAGTTTATGTTCTGTAACTGCCATGTCTGGGCCTGTGATCATTGTGCAGATGATTATAGGTAATGTACAAGTAATCACACTTATTAAAATGCCTTTCTGTGTGTGAGAGACCGATGAAGTTGCTCGAGTTTTCTTCTTTTGTTTCATCTTCCATGTTTTTGTCAATTTGTTCGTTTTCTTGTAGTTTTGGTGATAGCAGTTTTATTATTTATTTCCTGTACTTTAGCTGGGTGATATTTAATTATTTATACCTATTATAATTACATGATTTTTTTATACCGGTTTGTGTAGACTCGCATAAAGGTACAGTGTCGTTCATTTACTGTATGAATTTTAATTGATTATAGCTCACAGTAGGTGTTGCCGATAAGCTTGTGTATTGCAAGCGTTGAGTTTTTACAAAAGCTAATGAACTTTTATAGTGTCGAAATCATACAAGTATTCAAAGTGACATTTAACTTTGTCTGTAATAATAGAGAACAGGCTAAAGTGTTGTTTAACTTTCACAGTATCGTGTTCATTTGACCATTTAATTTGCCTGAAGTGTACTACAATGTGTGGATCTGCATGGACATGCCTTCCTTGGCATAGGCCTGCTCATAGATAAGTATGCTGCCCTTCTGATGGGCCGTGGGTACGGTACAGGACAGAGCAATAAGATATAGGCAGACACAGCTTAATTTTTATGCTAGCGCAACTCAAGCATACTTTGCTGCAGTCTTAATTGATCCAGTTTATGTACAAATTATTTACTAGTCTAGCAAATATGTGTAAATAAAAGCAGTAACCGGCTGATAGTGATAACAGCAGGCACTCAGCAAGGCCGGTGCTAGGAAGTGTGGGTCCCAATTAGAAAATTGTTAGTGGCGCCCTCTAACCTACAAAAGCTGAAGATGGATGTTTTATGCTTCCCTGAAGTATTCAAATATCTCATCCAGGATTAAGCGAAAACAAGAAGTATATTCGTAGCTTTAATTCTGAATGGTACCAATGGAAAAGTTAGCTTTGCGGCTATGAAGTAAAAAATGCATTGTTCTGTTTCCCATGTTTGCTGCTTGGAGGTGATGTAGCGTTTCCGAATGTAATTTTTGAAGCAGCACCCCACTAATTTTAGTTATGAGGCGCCACTTGCTTCGAGTAGTATGCCAGTCTCAGTCAAAAAGGGCTTGAGGCTCCACGATTAGCCACAATGATGTGTACTAGAAATTGAAAACGTGTTTAAAATATTTAATGTTTCATTACAAGTCAATATAATTGTGACATGCGGATCAGTAAAAAACGTAGATAAACGATATCAGACTGAATGGTTTCACCGTGTTCACAGTATCAAGAAACTTCGTGCACACTGGACGCTCATTAATTCGTCCATAGAGTCCTCGGCTCGAGCGTGAGTGCGGGGCTTAACACTGACCATGACAGTCAGCAGCAACTAAGTGGACCTGTTGATCACTATAATTATTCCATTGTGTGTAAATCTGTGAGAGCAAGCAGGGTGTGGATTTTTCACTTGGGTGGGTTGGGGTACAACCTCCAGAATTATTGATTTTAAAGGGCTGTGGTGCATTTTGGCAACTACCCGATGGGCATGGACTGGGCGGGGCTTCGAAAGATGGGCCCATGCAGACCTCTAATTACAATGTGATTACAATAAAAAGCTACTTTTTTGTACCGGTAAAATATCTTGATATAATTATTGACAGTAGCTTACCGTCATTGATATGCACGATAACATGTTTGGTACAACGTTTTGTGTGGCATTCTTTTAATGCAGGGTTCAACAGTAAAGTTGTCCGAGTATTGCTTGCAATTTAACTTGGCGGTTGACGACTCTCTTTTGACTGTGTGTGTCAACGTTTTGATGTTAAAATAATGTGAATACTCTCAAGTTGAACTTCCAAAATTTTGCACTATAATTATCTAACTTGTAATCTCATTTAAATGATTGTTTAATCAGCGTGGTAAGGCAAAGTCACACATGTGAAGGATTATTACGATTCTCTTGTTGTTTTATTTTATTTGCAAAAAGTCGTACAGAATGATAGAAATTTCATGAACAGATTTGACATAAACTATATCTTTGTTTCTAGCATATTTGGTAAATGACAATGTTTGTTGCAATACACTGTGAACCTTGAATGGCTGTGAACCGCTGCACATTTTATTTCAGCTTTGCTTCTCGTGTTTTTAAATGATTTTGTATGTTGTTGTTTTTCCTAACCGTGGCATTCTGTTGATATTCTATGTATGTGTAAATTTGTACTGGTTGTGAATTATGACCACTAAAACCGTAGCGTTTGTATAATACATATCAATTATGATAATTTGAATCAAATGACACTTTGCAAGTAAATGTGACGCATTAAAATGTAACTTTTTGTGCGAAATTGTTGTTCTGCAAGTAATGTAATACTTGTTAGTAATCATTATTCTGTACCTTTTTGGAGACCATTGTGAACCTGTCTCTAGTTTTGTAAGATTTATGATGTGTACATTGGTGATCGCCCGAGAACTCGGAATTACTTTGCTTGTGTGCCAGGTTGTTAGAAAGTGTGTACCATAGTTTATTATGTCTGTCCAAATAGCTATAGAAAAATAAATGAACATTGTTTTTTGAAATTCATAAATTGTTCAGTTTTGATGTTTTTATTAAACTTTGAGGATGATCCTTGCTATGAGATAGTAACAGAAACAAAGTACCTACTAGGCTGCTAATCATAATCATCAAGCTTGATGTCTAGTGCCATCTGTTGGCAAACAAAACAACTAAGTACAGTAGTGCTATCAGCCACATTATTAACATCAGTTACAAGTAACCTGATATAAGCCTGCAATGTTGTTACTGTTTTGTTTCCACGCTTTTCATCAGTAATCACTTTTAAATTTCAGTGTTATAAAAAAAAGATGGAAGACAGTGTATAGACTCCACTTTCTAGTGCTGCGTCATACTAGACTTTCATACCCACCTTTGCAAGTAGTAAATTACCAAAGCTACATAGACGCTACAGTTCTCGCCTATGTACATAACAGTTTTGTTATTCAAATTTTTTATACAATACAGTAATAAAAAGGAGTAAATTACAACAGTTAGATTGTCTGTTGGGTCGTTTACGAAACCAAATTCCGTAGCATGATACAAGTGCATTTTTGTGATGCCTTGGCTGCAATATGTTTCCGGCAGATATTCTAAACCAGGGGTGTGCAAATTATCTGACTAGCCAGGCCACATTAAACTTTCCCGCAATTCCTGTGGGCCACAGGCAGTTTGATCAAGGAGCCAAGTACAGAAAGGCCTAATAACGATTTTTTTGCATCCGATTTGCGCACATCATTACTACTACACTCAAGAAACTATTTTAGAAGTTATTAAAATTTATATTACTAACCATATATTTCTACTTTCAGGACAGATAGTGGTAATTTCACTACAATGCATATTAGTAATGTGTATCACACAGTCTGTGTAGTACAGTGACATTAAGCTACAACCATCTTGTAAGGGTTAATGGCATCCGATCTAGTAGAAAAAACTACCCGCACTATCTTTGGGATCGTGGCACGGACTTTAGCTGGATACACTCAATTAATCGCCCGGGCCGCACTTTCATTAGGCTGACAAATCTCTTCGCGGGCCGCACAAATTCTCTCGTCGGGCCGCAATTTGCACACCCCTGTTCTAAAGCAAGCAATTTTGGCTCCTCGCTGTTTGTACAACTGAATAACTGTGTTTCACATGCTGACTTACAGTATTCCAAGAAACAGCATTTAAGTTCGCGCAAAACCACAGTGAACAGAGAAATCTCATAATGTCATGTCGATGTTAACACAGCCCACTTTATCATTAAGTAAATGATAAGAGACCAAATGATTTTTGCTACCGTCGTTTTTCTTGCTTTTGTGTGCGTTTCTTTTCTCGTTCTTTTCTTGCTTCTGCTTTCTTTTTTTGTTCTTCTCTGTTCGACTGATCCTGTAGTTTTTTCTTATCGTGTTCCTCTTTCTTCTTCTCCCTCTTCAATTTTTCGGCTTGCATTACGGACTGGACATTTTCATTCTTGAATAGTTTGTATTCACTATCATCATCTTCGTTATCATTAGCGTCACCTTTGTTAAAATCAACCGAGTCAATGCTATCATCACATCCTTCTGAAACATGACTGTACCGAGATAACAAAGCATCCCTGGCTTTTTTCTCTTCTTCAGTTTTTGTCTTCTCTTTATTAACTGATTTAATACCTTTTCCTATTAACTTAGCTAGTTGCTCTTCTGCAGAAAAATGGATTCCCTCCTCTGGTAGTTTTTGATCCGTGTTACTCAATTCCCACCTGCAATAAAATCATTAATGTGGTATAAATTATGTATGTATTAAGCGGCTGCCGCTAGTCAGAATGTTAACAATAACAGATACTAAAAGTAATAGTAAACCTTGTCATAATATCATTGCAGATTTTACTTGGCTCCTCAACACAGGTTTGAAAAACTTCGCACAGAGCTTCCAACTTCTCTTCTTTGCTTTCTTCCCCATCTAATATACTTGTAATATAGGGACTGAAGGCATCTGTATCAACACTCAGCTCTTGTAATTGAGCACACAGCCAAACGTCAAAACTATCCGTGGAAGCTGCCATTTCTAAATATGCCATTGCAAACTGCATCTTGATTTGCTCCTGGCGGACCTTTGTGCAATCAACCAATCAGAATACGGTTTATTGTTATCACATGAGCCTGCTGTACGTACAGTCTAAACGTACACGACTGGCTCTCTGTACCGTGTTGATGGATTGATGTTAATGAAACTTTTGACATGAGTGAAAGAGGTATAGTTCTGTTACATATCAAAATTTATCCGTTACACATTAGCATACTGAGAGGAGAACTCGAAGTCTGATTTTGTACTTGTAACGCTTTTCACCATTTTTCTTGTGTGTTTTTCAGTCGAGTTTCTGTTAACATTATTTTGCTGTATTATATACTATTAATATCTAAGTTTGCTAAAGAATATTTTATGAAATGCTGAATTAATTTAAACAATTTACGTAAACGTACCGCTGTTGGTATGTCCTTATTTAATGAATGTGGTATAATAATTCTCGAAGACTTGGTTATATATCACTTGTCTATTTATATGTACAAGACATACTACAACTTGTTTCCCACTTCCTTTGCAAATCCCATTACAGCAAATCCTAAACATTACTTTACAAGGTTCAACGAATATCATGTCCCTTACTGTCGTACTAATAGTGCCAGGCACTTTATTAAATTCACAGCCCCCAATAACTGGAATAAAATAAGTGCCCAAGTAAAAATACACAAAACTATTTATAGTTTCAAAAACTACTTGAAAAGGATCATTTTTGATTCATACTTATAATACAATTTTAATGGTTCCATGTCTCAGGCAGTCGCAATATATGGCCTCCAATCAATTATAATGCTATTTTAATATAGCTGTATGTAAATTAAACATACACTGTGGTCGTTTCTTCTCCTCTTTTCTTTCTTCCTATCCCTAATCTTTTTTTTCCATTCCATCATGTCTACTAACCCTAACCATTCTTTCATTCACTCATTTGTGCCACATTAATAAGCCAAGCTTTCAAGGTGTCATACAGCAACTCTTTTATTTGGTTAATTTGACTTCATCAACGTTTTTTTTCCTATACTGTTTTTGTTTCAATAATATTGTATGTTGATGTATTGTATATGTATTGCTGGAGTGAAATAAATTGGTTGATTGATTGATTGATTGATTGATTGATTAAACGTTTAGTGAATTCCCCATACATGGTCATACAGGGACCAGATTTAAAATGAAATGCCAAGTTCTGTTGAAGCTGTCGATTTTTTTTTACATTTCATTTTAAGTACATTTGAATCTTAAACTTGGATATGTAATTTCAATATAATTTGTATTACTTTGATTATTTTTTGCAGGTGATGAACACGCTGGATCTCTATTAGTTGTAATTCTGGACATAAACCCGCTTTGGTGGTCAAATCATCTACAAAAATATCAAGATGGCAATGTAATTTGATTTTATTGTTGTACTCAGGGCTGGAACTAGATGTGGCAAGCAGGGGGGGGGGGGCGCAAAAATTTTCTGGGGGGGGGGCGAGGTATCCGAAGTGGTTAAATAATGGTTAAGCCAATTTTTAACCCCTTTTATACTGCATGCAGGCCTATAATTAGCGTGTGTAGGACGGCGTAGCGGACAGAGCAATAATGAGAAAATTAACTCTCAGTTAACCTAACGTTATTAATGTGCCTCTAACTAAATTGTTATTTACAGAAAATAATCACACACAAGTTTTAAGAAAATAATACACTGAAGCTACCAAACATTTTTTTACCTAATTCTAATTCATATTGAAAATGATTACACGCGAACTGCAATTTTCACTGCAAAAAAAATTATTTGTCCGATTTTGCAAGGGGGGCGCAAATTTTGACAGGGGCCCCCCTCGCTCCCCCCTAGTTCCGCCCCTGGTTGTACTGTCATAGTCATTAGCTTCACAGAAATGGCCATTTATGAATATCAATATGAATTTTTAGAGAAGTATTGAATTAAAGCCTGAGCTCTTCTCGTAGACTTTCTCTTTCCTGGTCATTATCTTAGAAATCTCGTTACATTCTCCACAATGTCTACTTGCTTTACGATGTAACTTTTCTACACACGAGAGATTCTTATTTCTTGCATCCAAATACAGTCAACCCTCGTTAAACCGGACTAAATTGGGGTGGTCCGGTTTAGCCGATTGTCCGATTTATCCTATATGCCTATATATGGTCTATATTATACAGGAATAATCACCTTAATAACGCCTATATACATTGCACTATATACTATACTGTATATTACTTTAAAATAGTTAACCTGTGAGGATAAAGAAATTATTGTACAGTTGGTAGGCCGTGTTGTGTTTAGCGCTCGGGCTCGGACGGAAATCGGTCAGTTTCCTTTACCACGGATGATGTCCGTCTTATCCGATATCCGGGCTAACGGGGTCCGGTTTAACGAGGATTTTACAAAAGAAATTATAAATAAATAAATTATAAATAAAATTATAAAATAACCAAGTCAAAATGATCTACTTACTATGACCAAGAAGACGACTGGGCAGACCAATTTGGAAGTAGCCAGCAAGCTGAAAAAGTGTGGTCACCCCTGATATAGCGGGATTCCCAGACTTTACTTTCAGCTTAGGCTCAGTAGTGCACGCTTCAATCAGTGGCTGTTTCATCGTTTCATCAGATGTAGAGTTCTTATAGATCAGAATCATGGATAAGAAAAAAAGGAAGACTGAAGAAGAACAGCAAGTCAAAACAGAGTAATATGCGCTGTACTACACAGACTGTGTGATACACATTACTAATATGCATTGCAATGAAATTACCACTATCTGTCGTGAAAGTAGAAATATATGGTTTGTAATATAAATTTTAATAACTTCTAAAATAGTTTCTTGAGTGTAGTAGTAATGATGTGCGCAAATCGGATGCAAAAAAATGGTTATTAGGCCTTTCTGTACTTGGCTCCTTGACCAAACTGCATGTGGCCCACAGGAATTGCGGGAATGTTTAATGTGGCCCGGCTAGTCAGATAATTTGCACACCCCTGAACTAAACACTGTATTCACTATGTACTCTAACTCTTGTTGGCATCTTTCTGTCTCGGAAGACAATGGAGTGTGCGCCAAGAGAGTCAGTTATTGATCACATTGATGGAGCTGCAGCATCGACTGTGGCTGAGCAGTCCGATCCTTGAACGTCTCCAGGACACACGCCTGGGCAAGGTGTATTGAGATCCTGAGTTGCCCAGACAACAGGAACCCCCTCTCTTCCTCCCTGGTGTAGTCCAAAGGAAAGCGGAGCGATACGTTTGGTACCAGGTTGGCTGCCGGAGTCAGTGAGCATGCTGCACTGGTCCGCCTTCGGGGCTCCACTTCTGATTTGGAAGGTTTACTCCTCTACACATGGCCGTTGGGTCACTTGACCTCCTCCGCCCTCTAGCCATTGGCTGCTTGTGCAGCTCCTCCGCCTAGTGTCAGATACAGTGTGGGCATCCCGACTCTAACTCTAACCAATAATAAAATACATAATTCTTTAATGTTCCATTTTGCAGAAAATATTTGCTGCTTGCTGAAATATCCCGTCTTGATTATTGTGACGTTTCTATTTACGTTAGCGACCTGTATTTTAATTTTTTACCTTTTTGATATTAATCATTTGATTATATAATTAGATTAAATTTCTTATTCATGAAAGAAATTGATAACTACAAAATATTGAAGATTCAAAATTGTTTATTTTGTATTAATACATTGGAACTCGTACATTAAAAGATACAGCAATTTCAGTAATTCATTAGATAGCAAAAAATAAAGATATTCTGAATAAACAGTAAATTTTGAAGTATACTTTAACTAAATACCTAGGTAACTGATTTGTGTTGTAGCAATGCAGCAATTTCAGTAATTCATTAGATACCAAAAAATGAAAATATACAAAATAAAAAGTAAATTTTGAAGTATACATTAACTAAATACCTAGTTAACTGATTTGTATTGTATTCCATTAAGGAGGCCAGAATTGCAAAAATTTATTTGTGTACAAAAATTGCAGTTATGCGAAAAATTGTGGTTATTTGGTTATTTCAAGCAACAATAACAGTAAGTAAGTAAGTAAGTTTATTAGTTTATCACCATTTTTAAGATAGGAAAATACATAACTAAGAGATTTATAAATCTGTACAACAGACAATAATATTACAAAGTGCAAAAGTAATTATTGATTAGTGGTGAAAGAACTTTATCGAGGTCAGCCACCCTCTCAGAATTGTTACTAATATAATTAGTTAATGCGCATGTACCAGGTAATTAAAAATTATCAGATTTTGCTTTTAAGACGAATGAAAATTGAGTTAAAATAATGTTCAATAATGGGAAAGAAGAAGACCAACCTGGCAAGGTAGGCCTACGTTCTAAAATAAATAAAAATTATGATAAGTGTAATTACAATGCAGAGATTTTAAATGATCAGAAATTTTGTTTCTCATTCACTTTCTTTCTTTCATTCATTTGTAGTGTCTGGATGCTGTCATTGTTTTCTGTAACATGCATCTTTCGCTTGATCCAAGAAATAAACTTGCAGTTGTAGCCAGTTACACAAACAGCAGGTAAGTGTTGTGTTTTGTTTCTCTCGGAAGGCTCTAGAGAAAACCAGAAAACACGCCGTAAAATAAAACTACTTTATTTAGCGAGAATTCTACTCACAAAAGTATGAAGGAACGAGAAATGATTATACTAAACGTGAAAATCTGGAAAACGTTTAAGCATATCTGAAAATACAAGTATTACGTCCGTGAGATCTGCGTGCTCCGTGTGCGATGTGGGATCCCGTGTCGGCAGCCTGCTTCGCCTTATATAGCGCACTGTAGAAACTTCCAGAACAAACGTTCGAGAACAATCCAGACGGACTGTAAGACGGTCATTCCGACGGAACGTTCTATGATGTTCTATGCAATTCTAATTGACGCCAGCGATCTCCACAACAGTAAGCAATAATTTTAAATACTTGTTATTCCAGTGTTTACCATGTGGCTTCATTGTGCTTTTAAAATGAGCACACCAAGTTTCTCTTATTATGGAGCCACATTGTGGAATGAATTACCAAACTGTCTCCGAATGGCCGAAAATCTTGGGCAATTTAAACGTCTAATTAACTCATGGACTGGTGTATCACGTAAACGTGCCATTTGTAAATTCAGCGAACTTCCCAATTTTGTTAAGTCGTAATTAAATGCTGAAATGTTGGCAGAAAATTTTTTATTGACCTAGATAGCTTTTTGTGTAAATTTTAGAAAATGTTACTGCCTAAAATTTTTACTGCCTCAATTTTTTACTGTCTCAATTTTTACTGTCTTCATGTAGTTTTAATTTTTCTTGTACCAATACCTCTGGTGGCATCCAAAAGATTTTAAGAAGTACATATTATTACCATGTTATCGCTCATATACATTATGTTTGATATCGGTTTACGAGCTTTAAGCTCATGTTTTGTACTGTTTATATCATACCGATGAAAATAAATATTATCTTATCTTATCTTATCTAAGGCATGAAATGATGGCGACTTTAAAGCAAACCGGACTCAATGTTAAACTGTACGTAAGGACAATCTACTCTTTAAAATATTGAAAGGAAACATACTATGTTTTGAACAATGACTTACGTGAAAGAATTATTACTAGACAAACACAATTTCACGTTCGCGCAGTTCTTCGCTGTTACATGCATTTCGCCATTCGCTAGTTAGACGGGCACTAGTGCGTGCATTTTGGAGATGCATGGCACAAAAACAGCTGCTGTACCTCTCATTTCAGACGTGTTAGTTTGTGATGAACTACACATGTTCGATAACTCATACATGAGCACAGCGGTAAATTTGAAATTTGAATTTTATCTTAAAACTTGCCTAGTTTTAGTACAGCACACTGAGTATCTTACAGTAGCACTGTATTTCAACTTTCATTTTCGCAAACGCGTACAATATGCTCGTGGAATATTTTTGCTGTTGAAAATGTTAGTTTGTGATGTCTTCATTATTGGGCTCGCCCGCTGTTAATTAAGTTTTTAATCCCAATTAATTAAGTTAGTTAAGTATACATTTTAATGTTATTTAATTATCAGAAACCCTTTTGCAGTATTAATAGTATCAAAATGTATACTTTTTATCGTACTTGAAAATGGGGTAGTATATGAAAGGGCATCCTGTCTTTCTTTAAATTAATTTTACTAATTAAACAAGATGCATATCACATTTACGTGCTCAAATGTTAAGATTTTTCGCAAACATAAAAATAAGCCCAACTACCCAGGTTTCTTCTAGTTTGAATTTCCGGGGTATGAATAAGTTGGGAATTGGTTTTCACTGCATTTAACAAATAGAATATTTTTCTCCTTTTTGTCTTGGACTTAACTCAGTGTAGTTAGTTATCGTAAAACAGATTTAAGACGCTATGTGCTATGGCTCATCATTGTTGTCTCCATAGAGCTTATGAAAGTAGGTTATTGTCATTATTTAAATGTACAAAATCACTTTTTGTAATATCTGTTATCTCTAATAAGATTACACAGTTCTAGATATTGCTGATGATCGTGAAAAGGTTAAAGGTTAAGTGTACCTGACAATGCTATTGTGTACATTTAACAATGCCTCGCACTTGCAGCCCATGCTGTTGTCATAGTAACAGTTTTAACAGCTAGCTAGAATCTTATCTAGTTGATGTTTTCTTGTTCCTAAGCAAGATTCTGCTAGTAAATCACCCTATGCACAGACTAATGCATAATTAAGTAAAGCCCATGCAAAACAACTGAAGTTACTGAGCTGATGCGGAGACGGCTTTGCTTTACCCACGTGTCACGTAATGGTTGCAGTTAAGATGTGTTGCTGCAGCTGCAGTACACTTGACTCATCGCAATTTACTGGGCGTGTGCACAACGAAACTGTAAAAAGGCTCATTCCATGTAATCTAATTAAACTTTGCCATACTTTTTTTTACAGCAAGTTCTTGTTTCCACCACCAGATGTCCTTCCAGCCACTGAGATTCAAGACAATTTGTCGGTCGCTACCGGGGATGAGAGTAACGACTGTACTGTGAACAGGCCTATGCCTGTTGATGGCAGGCATGAACTTTTGACACACGTAGACGACACAATTGTGGAGAAATTAAAAGATCTAATGTTAAATGGTGAGTCTCTTCTGCAGTATTTATTTGTTAGAATTACATGTCACATTAAAGGAAGACCGGACGATTGTTTAGACTCAATCTCATTTTAATTTAGTGTCCAAAATATACATTTTCTTGCCTATACAAGTTAACAACTGTTCTTTATATTTGAATAATTAGCTTAGATAGCTAATTAACGGCAACCGCATACAGCTATTGTTTACGTCAGAAACTAACCACAGTTTGTGCAGTGGCAGGCGTCTTCCCTTGCGCGTCAAGCACATTTGCATGGGCTTTACATCATATGACGTCAGAAACTAACACTGCAGTTCATAATCGTGCTTATCACGGTACCGCCTTCTGTTTATCGGACACGCGAATGTGACAAAAAGGCGCCACTGCCAATCTTAGTAGATTCACTGAGCCGCGCGTAGCTTTGAAAGTTTAACCAAATTTGAGTATCCGAGGTAATTATTATTTAACCTAAGCTTTGATTTAAAAAAATCTATCGTAGTTTTCAATACTTTAGAGCATTCTTTATTCTGAACTCGTGTTTACACAATCATCCGGTTTTCCTTTAAATTTACTATAACATTTTTTAAACTGATATTTACGAGGTATAAATGTAAATAACGTATTTGAATATTCCACTTCGTATCTGCAGTCTCTAATAAAAAAGACCTGCATGCCATCTATGTTCCAATGTGATGAAACTTACCTGCCGCTTGCTGCTGATGCTATACAGTGTCGAAACAGCATGACGATGCAGATACTTGAGTTTGGATATTATAGTGAATTGAAATTTTGGCTCAACCACATCTTGATGGTTTAATGTGTATGTATAACACATATATAAACGTCTTCTACTGTTGACAACTCCTTTTTTCCATATTTGTTTAATATGATGTATGTGTTTTGTAATTATAATTTATATGCTTGTATTTGAATAATTCTGTAATTGTATTATTGTTGTTTACCTGTAATCTTGTTATTGTCACTCATTGTTTACACCTGCATTGTATTATATCATTGTGTTTTCTACGTGCACATTGTATACTAATGTGTACTGTACCATTCGAGTAACATAATAAATAATAAATATTAATAATAATAATAATAATAATACATAATAATAATAATAATAATAAATAATAATAAATAAAATAAAAATTATGTACATGATATGCTGCTAAGCAACTTGGCTTGTTTTATCGCGACTTGCCTTGATTGAATTGCTTTGATTGTTTATTTGATGTGATTTAAAAGTGATTTGCTGAAGCAAGTTTTCACTGCATTTCATTTGGTGATTGAAGAACCGCTTTTGTCAGTGTGCAATTTTGCACCTCTGTTTAGTATTAGCTTGTCATAATAATAACGCGTAAATACAAAATAAATTTTTAAAAGACTGCATTTGAGTCGTGCCAAAATTTACCAAGATTGGACAAAAATTTGAAAAACATTATCGTATCAGTCCGTTTGGTGTTTAGTGACTTTTGAAACACCCGATATGTGGACAAACATTATTGGCATGTTGCCAATTGAGTGAGCGAAATATGGTTTCGTATGGAAATGTATTTAATATTAAAATTTGCTTCACGAGAAATCATATCGCTTTTATCTTGTAATACATGCTTCAAAATGTAATTATCTTTTTATCTTGTAAATTAACAACACTGCAAATGAGTGAATGATTTTTCATATTTTTAGGCGATGAGACGGCCTTGCAAGTTGAGACTCGATTATCTGGAGCTTTAGGATTGGCTCTTTGCTGTATCTTTTACAATTGTGCTTCAGATATGTTTTAAATTAGTTTGCTGATTTTGATATTTGTTTCGTTAAATTGCATCTAAAGTCAAATAGCGGTAAAATGCTCTTTACTCTTGTTATCGGTTTATGCAATGGAGATTCTTCGTTGATGATGATTTGTTTAGTTCATTGCTCGGTTGGGCAATAAATTCCTTGAAGTCTTTCAGTCTTTGAGACTAGGCGTAAGGAAGCATCGAATTCGAACAAGTTTTTTTTAATCGAATTCCAGGAGAAAGCAAATATATAGATTCGAATAATTCAACACTTCAACTACACATGTTCTTCATCATTAAAACGTTTGAAACGTCGTGCAGTCAGCACATTTTAGCTGCGATTTCCATAAACAAATTCTAAACAAATTAGTGAAGTTTTACTGCAGTACAAAATCAACTAATATGCTTGTTCACTGTGAAACTGCTTTTCATTAGTGATTCAAAAATCTTTCAAACTGAATTCAAATTCTATTTTATTTGTGCTAAAAGTGAGAAACTACGAGGGAAGCATCAGTTCACAGTCGCTAAATTACAAAATTTTCACCCTCCTCCTCTCATTTGGCTTTGCATGTTTGGTGCCCGCGATGCAAGACTCCCCTTTCAAAAAACGAGCACATACAGTATTAACTGAAACGTTTAGCAACAGCTGTGCATGCATGACATTCTAGCTGCTGATCTTCAAAGTGCTGCACACACCATGAAGATTTCAGTTGATTTTCGCTTACTTTCTTACTGCAGGAAGCCAGTAACGTAGAACTCTTTTGTCTCTGTTGTTTATTCATCTTGACTCTAAGCTGCAGTTATACATCGTGTCCGTAGAGAATCAAAGCTCGTGGAACAATACAAATCACGCATTGTTGTCATACAAGCTGGAGAAGATCCTGCGTCCCAGTACCTACCTTTTATGAATTCCATCTTTTCAGCACAAAAAATGGTACGTCTTAATTGTTTATAATTTTAACATCAAGATTACCCACGGGCTCAAAACAAACCAAAGTTAAATGTGATTTAATTAGTCAGAATCAGACTAGCACAAGCGATCTAACATTTGAAATGCTGAAACTGGCTGGCCATCTATAGCGGTCAAACTTGGGATTGTCACAACAGCTGGGGAATATAGTAATCTAAGGGTTATAACATCTGTCTTGTAAGCATTAAGTCCAAGGTTCAAATCCAGCCTGTATTCGTACTTTTCTCCATTCCTGTATTTCAAGTATGGTTTAAAAATTCAGGGTTTGCACTCTTCTTAATGGTATATCTTGCACATACACTTTATAAACATTGAGATTCTATAG
>JAQGDQ010000890.1:0-60000 GCA_030141605.1 Tubiluchus corallicola
TCCAATTACAGAGACCATGCAACATCTTCATACATACACCTTAGTTTATTGAAAATAGATGATATTTATAATCTTGAATTATTTAAATTCATGTATAAGTATAATAACCGGCAGTTGCCTGAATTATATACTAACTACTTTACCTTAATCAAAGATGTTCACTCTCACTATACTAGGTCCTCAAGTATGGGACACTATTTTCAAACACGATTTAACACAGCGTATGGCTTAAATACCTTACAGCACAGTGGAGTTATTTTGTGGAATAGTGTACCCAATACAATCATTTCCTCTCCTTCTTTACAAATAGCTACCAAACAATACAAGATATTTTTACTTAGTAAATATTCATTGGCGTAGAAAACTAGAGCTTTTTTTTCTCTTTTTGTGCACGTGTGTCTTTTTGCACTAATGTTTTTCTTTTACTAATGTTACTTTATTAGTAAAATGTATAAATCAATTTAAATGAATTATTCATTAATCGCAGTCTTTATCAAAATCGTTTTTACATATTATGTTTCCTTGCTATTATTATATCATTTACTTTATTTCAAAATTATTTCAATATTCGTATCAAAATCGTAATTCCATATTATGTTTTTCTTATGTTTCCTTGCTATTATTACATCATTTACTTTATTTCAAAATTATTTCAATATTCATATCTAAATCGTAATTCCATATTATTTTTTTCTTATGTTTCCTTGCTATTATTACATCATTTACTTTATTTCAAAATTATTTCAATATTCATATCAAAATCGTAATTACATATTATGTTTTTCTAATGTTTCCTTTTTCATTGAGTCATCTAAAAAAGCACGCATAACTTTATTAATTTTTTCATTTAAGTAAGGTGAGTGTGTTAATGACCGTATGGTCGTACACTCACCTCACACTACTCAAATTATTTTATTTATTGTTTATTTATGTGTATAATAATGTATTTTGATGTGTGGAATAAAATTCATAGTTCATAGTTCAAGTTTACACAATTTAAGTTTACACAATTCAAGTTTAAACAATTTAAGTTTACACAATTCACGTTTGGTTATAAAAGTGAAAATATTAATAAATGAAAAGTGAAGTGCATAATTTTTCATATTTGTTGTTTGTTACATTTTTTTCAAGCTAATCACACTGAAGAGTTTGGGTTCTGGAAAATTCGACAACTCCATCTATGAAATTTTAAAACACTGAGTTTACTGTAAAGTCAAATAGTTTGATGGCATAGTTATAAATTGTTGTCGTGTTTCGACATGTTATACCATTATTCGTACAGGATGATAATTTTGAGATCTTAGTTTAGCAGTGATGTAATAAGACGAGTCAGTTAGTCAACACGAGCTTACAAAACCTAATCGTAAAAGAAGTTAAAATGCCCATAAATCTTAAAATTCCTTACTTTTCTTTAGAAGCTTTCGTCTTCTCGGACCTTATCAGCTGCGCAAAAAGATACAATGTATCTTTTTGTAACTTTTGTGTCTTTGCGTGCAGGTGATGAGGTCCGAGACGACAAAAGCTTCTGCAGAAAAAATAGATTTTTTTTAAATTTATGGGGTTTTCAACTTCTTTTACGATTATAATCCTGGCATATCTCAGAAGAGCACTACCTTATTTCCAAGCTTACAACACCCATACCACCAGCGGCGGATTATGATTTTATCGGCCTTAGGCTTGAGCTTGGAACGGGCCTTTTAAATGTTGCTACACTGCTGAGCTGACGTGTTTTTGTGGAGCTCTCGTCGTATCACGAGATGATCACTGATCATCAGATGATCATCAGACAATTTATCACTGATGCATATTGAGTCAGATATGTTGAAAAAAATGGACTTTTCAGAAATTATAACTGACTTTGCCCCCAGAAAAATTCGGAAACTGAAATTTTGAACTTCTTAAACTGTGTAAACGTGAATTGTGTAAACTTAAATTGTTTAAACTTGAATTGTGTAAACTTAAATTGTGTAAACTTGAACTATGAACTATGAATTTTATTCCACACATCAAAATACATTATTATACACATAAATAAACAATAAATAAAATAATTTGAGTAGTGTGAGGTGAGTGTACGACCATACGGTCATTAACACACTCACCTTACTTAAATGAAAAAATTAATAAAGTTATGCGTGCTTTTTTAGGTGACTCAATGAAAAAGGAAACATTAGAAAAACATAATATGTAATTACGATTTTGATATGAATATTGAAATAATTTTGAAATAAAGTAAATGATGTAATAATAGCAAGGAAACATAAGAAAAAAATAATATGGAATTACGATTTAGATATGAATATTGAAATAATTTTGAAATAAAGTAAATGATGTAATAATAGCAAGGAAACATAAGAAAAACATAATATGGAATTACGATTTTGATACGAATATTGAAATAATTTTGAAATAAAGTAAATGATATAATAATAGCAAGGAAACATAATATGTAAAAACGATTTTGATAAAGACTGCGATTAATGAATAATTCATTTAAATTGATTTATACATTTTACTAATAAAGTAACATTAGTAAAAGAAAAACATTAGTGCAAAAAGACACACGTGCACAAAAAGAGAAAAAAAAGCTCTAGTTTTCTACGCCAATGAATATTTACTAAGTAAAAATATCTTGTATTGTTTGGTAGCTATTTGTAAAGAAGGAGAGGAAATGATTGTATTGGGTACACTATTCCACAAAATAACTCCACTGTGCTGTAAGGTATTTAAGCCATACGCTGTGTTAAATCGTGTTTGAAAATAGTGTCCCATACTTGAGGACCTAGTATAGTGAGAGTGAACATCTTTGATTAAGGTAAAGTAGTTAGTATATAATTCAGGCAACTGCCGGTTATTATACTTATACATGAATTTAAATAATTCAAGATTATAAATATCATCTATTTTCAATAAACTAAGGTGTATGTATGAAGATGTTGCATGGTCTCTGTAAACCCGATTTGAAATATAGTGACTGACTTTTGAAAAACAAAACTTTTTTTTTAATATTTTATTTTGGCCCCTTGCTCTTTTGTCAATTTATTTTTTTTACAAAAAAAATTTTTTTCGTTTTATTTTGCCGGGCCCCCTTTGATCCCGGGCCTTAGGCTTCAGCCTATTCAGCCTATAGGGCTATCCGCTACAGCATACCACATTGCTTCTTAGCTAATGTCTAATTGATATTTTGCCCTTCCACTTGTGATTCATCATAAGCAGTCAAAATAAAAGTGAAATTAAAAAAAATCTTCCTAAATGCCATAGTTGAACAGCATGATTGTGTTAGTAATACATACGTTCTCTTCTTTAGTTATGATCAAATATTTTCTCAAATTTTGTAAGTGGCAACAGGATAGGCTCTATTCCAAGTAGAACTGTCGATGCGGAAGCCATAATATTAATTATGGTGATGGAAATTTAGATTTTTAATGCTAATAACCTCTGCTCAGTTAAAATACTTATTACCAGTGGCGGCTCGTGCATAGGTACTGCAGCACCCCGTTTAAAACTCATAATTATCGATAATATTCAATATAATGTCTTTTCCTTTTGTTCTTTTTTACACTTGTGTGGAACCGGAGCACGTGAGGGAGCACAATTTGGTTTACAGCCCAAGCGAAGAGGTGTTTGGACGTTGCGCGCATGCGGCCATGCGCATATGTCTAAGATAGCACGCTGCACGCCATCGTCTGCTGCTAAATAGCAAGCACCCGTCTATCACAGCAACAATTGCCACGTGCTTACCGCTTACCGCATATTCTTGGATGCGATAAAATGTAAATTTAGGGTGTGTGCTCAAAACGTAAATTATTGAATAATGGACGCCTTGCATCCCCAAAGAAAAATTAGTTATGTGACTGTAAGTGAACTACAACAGCTTAATTTTTCAGTTGTCTCTCCATGAGAGTTACAGTTAGGAAACGAGGCCGTTCAACACTCGATCTTCAAATATAACTGCAACATTAAATTACACGTTTGTTAAATGGCTAAAAATTTTCTGAAGCAGCAATCCAACTAATTTTAGCTACGAGCCGGCCGCCACTGCTTATTACAGATAATTTTTTTTACAGGTATTGCATGTGTTGAAAAAGAAACAGAAGAACATCCCAGTTTTGTTTCACATTGTTTTAATATTGAACAGAACTAGCGAAACATTTGTACAAAATCTGGTGGTACAAGTAAATGCGTCTGTAATTATTATTGCAATATGAAAATGACTTACATGCATTATGACAAAGACGATGAAACATAAGAATTAAGCAAAAAAACATCTAATCTTGATACAAGAGTAAGAGATCTACAGGCTGTTCTAATTATTCATTTAAATTGATATTTTTGACTGACTACGCTTGAATTAGAATACAAAATAAAGTGATACGTAAGTATAATACGTAAAAACAGGAAGATTTAGAAAGATATTTAGATAAAGGTATAATACATAAATGGTGGTGGATCAATTTGAAAAGACACTATAATTGAGAAATGGACTTTTTACCAATTCAAACTAATTGTCTGAAAAAACTACTCCAATTCAGTACAAAAGACAACTTACTACATTGTGTATGACTGGAATAGTTAAGCTCAAGAGTTACAGAAATGGGTTATGTGACTAATGCACACATGTACACAAAACAATATGTTCAAGAAGAGGGGAATGGCAGAGTGAAAGAGCACCAGAAACTGGTTACAACTGCCATAATGCCAACATCCATTTAGCTTGATGATGAAGGATACAAATACGAATGTAGTTAAGTGTTTCTGCCGTTTCACTGTCTCATATCACATCCTCCTAAAGGCATTAAGCAAGCTCTGTCCCTGAATGTTGAAACAGGGTTCATAAAGCCAGCTATACAAAAATCAATAACTCTGCCATCAAAGCTTTTGAGTGTACTTCTCTTTGATCAGCACATGCACCACAAATGACAGGAAAATTTTAAAACAGTTTTATATTGTGCACCTTGATATTCTTATTAAGAAAATGAATGACAAATAATAAAATTATTTTAATACTTTGCCCAATAAGGCTATTCAAACCATACTGCTTCACCTATCAGGTCAAATGACACTTGCTTCATTATGCATATAAACCACATTGAATATTACAATGACATTTAATTTCAAATAATATTATAAATAATTATATATTTTATGGTAAAATCTACAAGTTTTACCTGTATCACTAAAACAGACTGATCGTACATGACTTCTCTAAAACAAAATGTAACATTTATAAATACACATTGTGCACTAGAAGTTCAGTTCAAAAAGCACCTGTTCTTTCTTTTCTGCAAGTTAAGTATTACAGAACATTTTGTGATGTGAACTGGACTGCAATTTTTTAAAACAAATTATCGCAAAATTTTAAGAAACATAGGTTCAAAAAAACAAAAGATAATAAATATAGCTTTTATTAGCAACTGAATAGTTATCCCAACAATGACCTATTATATTTCTACATCACATGACTTTGTCTCACTGTTACTGTAATGTTGCAGTTTTTATATACATTTAATGAAGCAGACAATAATTAAGTAGATTAATCATTTCATGATGGCCTTCGTACCAAAATTAAGCGAACTTCAATCAAAATATGTGATATGCACGTGTCTACTTTTACTACAGGTTTCCGACAATGACGCTAACAAAGTAGTGTTTTACATAGACAAGACCCCAAAACAGTGAAATAAACCTTTGTAACTTCTGTCATAACAACATTCTCAACAACAATAAGTTACTATTATCATTATCAACAAGATATTATCTTGTAAAAAGACACATTTATTTCTTGACATCTTTCAATCACTTTGCATCAGATGCCTACAGAGCAGTTATAAGAATACTTATATAAATAATTATATAAAATAGATTAATTACTGCTCACAAATACATACAACAGGTGGACAAGTTCTGGACACAGACACTTAGAGACTTATTTTTGCTTAATTAAGCTTAAGTTTATACAAAACCTAAAAAATGACTTCGGCATGTCACTAGTCACACAAAATGGACGTTGCAGAAGTATACATTCTAGAGAGAAAAGTTGCCATCCCGTCCTAGTCTAGTGAATGCTAGTTGTCATCTATTTGGTATGTAAACAAGCAGCGTGCAATCAAAGCTTGATCCCATCATTACCATTGGGACATCAAATGCTATAATGCTCTCATTTGGACAGCGCCAGTAGTCACTAAAGTAGCGCAAATGGTGACGCCGCCGAAGATGTATTGGTGGCCGGGAAACGTATCGCATGCTATCCAGTACGCTGACTAGAGCCCAGTGCTCCTCTTGATGTCATAAATCGTGGAATCGTCCCATGTCTTCGCGGTAGTTGGTAGGAATCTCAAACAGTGATGCTGGAATGTCGTCACGAAACTCGAACTCTTGAAACGTGACCCTAGCGACAATGGTAGGAAGGACCGGTATATCTAAATTTAAAAGCAACAAACAAATAAGAGCATCGCAAGCAAACCGAGATAAACTTGCGGCATTCAACTTTTGTGAAATCAGTTTGAAAAACGTATTTGTGACATCATATTTTTGCATATTAAAACCACTGTACTTCTTTAATAATTATTAAATATTATGTTTTTGCATATTGAAAGAAGTTTACTTGCATATGTACTTTTTTCAAGCCCAATCTTATAATTAATTTTGGTGGTATCTGGATTTATATATAGCTCCTATGACGTCAAATTTTGAGCGATCATACGTCAAACGAAAGGCCTCCACCTAATGTGATCTCATTGGGGGTATGTTTTCCAAATCGGCACTACCGGAAGAAACGATAGGCGAAAAAACCTCCAAAAATTGCCATTTTTGGCCGTTTTTTTTTTGCAAAACTTATACCTCTTATTTCTGAAGAATGGGAATGGGCCGGGGTTGGTGTTGGTAATGGTTGCATAGCTCGTTCAACGGTAGATGTCATAGGCATGTTTAGAATTCGTGGGAGGACCAAGGCTTCCTGCATTGGGCGTTTTCCCCGACCCAACTCCAGATCTTTTGGAAATTTTGGCCACTCTCAGAAGGAGACAGGTAGCTCCTTAGGAGGAGGAGGAACTGGGCTACACGATGATGTGGGTCTCTTATGTAGTGTGCTCCACCAAAAGGAGAGGTGATGAGTTGATTAGAGGTTCCATTGTTGGCAATTCTCATTTGGAAAACTGCTGATGTTTTGCATAGTTCTGACGTCATTCTATTGTACTCTGTCTATAACTTTATGCTGCTGGCTTTGCGTTATAAATGAGGACTATGTAGGATTTTCGGTATGTTATTACAAGTGTATTTATACGCAAAAATTTTTGCGGGGCCTTTGCTATTAGCACTAATTGCATGATGCCTTTAAACACATGAAAAAGCCAACCTCTAGGAATGAACATGGTGTTTAGCACAGATGATTAGTGATGGGCGATTTTGAAATTTCGTAATTCGATTAAAATCTTGTTATTGTAACTCGATATCATGATTAATCTTTGGCGTCAATTTTTTGTGTATTAGCCATATTTATCAAACATTGCAGCACTAAAGTATAGCCTACAAATGTCTCCACAGCTTTCATCACTGTCTGCCATTTTTGAATTCGCAAAATGTTCTTAGAGGCACGAACATTCATTAATTACTCTATCACGACGTCACTACGCATGTCTCACATGAAACCGAATTTGAAACCCACATTTTGCAACACTGTAGTTTGCAATTGTGCGCATTGTGTGAGAAAAGCGAAGAAAAATTGCAAAGATTGCATTTATTTGTGCTAAAATGCCGCCTTTTAGTCAGTGTGTAAAAGGTACATTTTAGTTGAATTGCTGTTCAATTTCCGATTATATCGATTTACACATAGTTGTAATCTGAATTAATTCGATTAATCTATTAATCACCCTTCATTACAGACGATCGTTTTGACAGTAACCGTGACTCCTTTGATTTTCTAATGATATTTTGTGCCTTGATTTGTGGGGTCATTTGTTTTATTTGTTTTGTCTTGATTTCTAGCATTGATCATGACAGTTGCTGTCGAAATGATCATCTGAGCTAAATAAACACCATGCTCCATATACATTACTGTAAACTTTATTTAGTTTTAGTATTGATCTTAACTTACATTAGTTTTAAATGAATTATGCGCAGGTTTTGAAACCACAACTTACAGCAACACTAGATGCATAATGGAACAAATTCACAATTATTAATTTGCTAAAACCAAATTTGACCAAAAACGTAAAAAGTCTGAGTTGAGCTAGGAACTGAACCACGGACCAATGTGGCATGTTTTTCAACATTGCTAGCCGTTTTCTATTTTGTGCTGTTTGTGTAGCAACTCGTGCAAAGATCACACAAGATTGTCAGTTAATTGGCCTTCATTGTGAGAATAGCAAAATGTGTAAATGTGTGCTTGCAAACCAAAACTGTCCGTAAGTCGGCATAGTTAAAACTGCGTTAAGATGCTTCACAGTAGAATGCATCAAACATTTGGTCAAACGCCAATTTTTCGTATTTTATAAATACCAGCACTAAATATATTGGACTTTCATATTCTACCATCAAATAATGAAGAAAGTGTTCAAAAAACACTAAAAATTTAATTTTATAACTCGTTGCCCACTTTTCTGTCTAGAAACTATTACTGCAATTGTGAAAAACTCAGATAGTAGTTCCTGGAAGATGTCATTTCTGTTTCCAAGCCCAAATCTTTGGCAGGAAGAGCCATCTATTGGATTTAAACATAATTTCAATGCGCTCTTGCAAAGTCCATAGCAACCAACATTTGTACGGTTGCTAACTGTTTTGTAGAAACGCGACGAAAAACAATGGCTAACTTTAACAGCAATTTTCTCAAGTTTGAGTATTTCAATGTGCAGTCCGCACCTCAACTTCAATGTTGATTATCTTAGCTAAGAAATAACATACAGCAATGAGCTGGGTATTAAAATGATCCTCATGACATGAACAATCAGGTTATGTGAACAAGTAGTTGAAACTTAATTGCCGACTGATGGACGATTTTGCTACGCAAGCACACAAATATTGTTTACACACATAGATTGGCACATCCAAATGCGAAAAAGAACAGCAACATTTCTTACCAATTTTCACAGGGAAACCAGGTGGCAGTTTCAGCTGCACAAAATCACGCAGTTTATTAAAATGTTTGAAAGGTGCAATAACCTCCAGTAAGTCTAATAATCTGTAAAATAGTTTAAAAACCACTATTAGAAAAAATACTGATGTGTATACTCTCTACACTGACTTGTACTACAAAAAAAAGGAAAATTCACATTTAAAGAAATGCTCAATTTTGCAAAAAATGAATCTCCTCACTTAATAATTGAAATGAGAGCTTTGTGCATAGATTTTAATAAAATAAGTTTTAACAAGGGGTGGGAATAACGTAACGAGTATTTTATTATTCGAATATTCGAGGAAAAATTATTCAAATATTTGACTCCCGCATATCATCCTTCCATGCTCATTGCGTTACCTCACATGTGGAAATAGATAAAGGCAAAATACAGCACAGCAGTTACTGCATCTCTGTGTTAATTGTTGAGCAGGAAGTTTTTGCACACCCACCCTCTTGTCTGGGCTGAACTATTAATATGTTATATATATATTAATTGTACTGCTGAGCTGGAAAGGTAAATTTACCTGCATCATCCTCCTCTCTGGACAGAATTGCAGTGTTAATAACTGCACTATGCAGTAGGACTTAATGTAAACATAAAAGATTAAACATGGATCTTGTTGATTTTTGATAACTTAATTTGTTTTTGCATATTGAACATTCCATTTGAACGACTTTTTTCTGAACGTTCCTATACCAAGTTCTAAGTTCTTTTATGCCACAAAAATGACTAAGTGTGAACAGTATACCCAACTTCCCAGTGAATTACTGGGGCTACTGAATGAAATGACTGTTTTCCGCCATATGGCAGCAAAGACAGCACATCGTTTTTATCAGGGGAATGATGTTGACTCAGTGCCAAAGTTTTCTGCCTCGGTGAGTGAGCAAGTGTTATTCAGCATGTGGCTAATACGGTGTCATAAGGTAATCAAACAGTATTTTATTATTTAAAATGTAAAAACTAATAGAAGCTTCGAATATTCGTGAATGTTCCTAACTTTAACGTAATAAATGTAAAGTAAAATGTGAATACATTAGAAGAGAGCATCGAATGTTGGAATTCGATGCGAAAAAAGTTCTTTTAGTTTGAACTCGATTTGAACTTAAAGTTATAGATTCAAATAATTCAGCACTTCAACCACATACGTTCTTTATCATTAAAACTTTTGAAACATCATGCAATTGGCACAGTTTAGCTATGATTTCTGCACACAATTTTCAAACAAATTATCAGCGGTTTTACTACAAAGCAAAATTGAGTAATACGTATGATCTTTGTAAGATCACTATTTGCTGGTGGTTTGACAACTTGTTCAAAATTCTTTCCAACTCGATTTGAATTCAAAATACTGAAATTCAGTTCACTTCAAATTCGAAAGTCACAAATTCGGTTCGATTTGAATTCGCTTTGTGGTGGAGAATGATCACTCCTAGAATACATACACTTCAACAGATAGCGGAAATTCTTCGCTCATAGCAACAGTGGCCTTGAAACCTTTTACAGATTCCTTGTAAACAAGTGGACGACCAAGATGCGGTGGGCTTCCCGGAGACGCTATGATGTAATCATTCCATGAAATCTCATGCTCTGGTGGTGGTGGCAAAGACTGGCGCTTTGCTGGTTGCTAAAAAATACATGTCCTACTGTTCTGACTGCAGCAATATATGTGTGCTTGTAATCCAAAACTGTCCATAAGTCGGCACAGTTAAAACTACGTTATGATGCTTTAAAGTAGAATGCACCAAAATTTTGGTCTAACGTTAGTTTTTTGTTTTTTATAAAAACAAACGCTAAATGTATTGGGCTTTTATATACTAGCATCAAATAATCAAGAAAAAGCCATTTTGCTTCAGGTTTTTTCTTTTGCCAAGTTCAAAACTTGCTCAGGAAGAGCCATCTACTGGATTTAACCATGACTTCAATGTGCTCTTGCAAAGTCCATAGCAACCGTACATACGTACAGTGCAAAGTCCATAGCAACCGTACAGTGATTTTGTCAAGATGATTTTTTTCACTGCATAGCGTGCACCTCAACTTCAACGTGGATTATCTGACCTTAGAAATAACACAGAATGATGAGAGCTTGGTGCCAAAATGATCGTCATCAAATGGAGATTCGGGGTATGAGAAAAAATAGAAAACGTTGATTGCCAACTTATGGACGATTTTGCTATGCAAGCACACACTTAACAGGTATTTAAAAAAAAGAAAACTCAGATGACACAACTCATTGGTTGTTACACTGTAAATGACAGCTAGCAACTAATAGTCATGATAGTCAACTGCATGTGTATAGTGACTACAGTATTGATACAAATAAAAATGGAATGTTTCGCCCTGCTTTCATACTTACCTCTATCGTAGAGTCAATGACTGTGGTAGTATTGCCTTTGCTTAAACATTCGATAACTGCCTTGTTTTTCTGCAGATCTTCTTCAGATAAATGTTCTCTCCTAGCGAACACATGAGGACATGTATATTGCAAAATAAGGTAAAGCAAATCTTTGCACAACAATGTCAACTTGTCCTAGTAGAAAACTGTGTAAAGTGACGTCATGCTTTCTAACAAATAATGTTAAGCATAGGGATATGTTTCATTAGCAAAGGTAATAATCACTGGTGCACGTAAACTCAATATTTTATCACATTTACTACATATATGTTACCTCGTATTTTTATCAAACAAAAACGTGACTATTTGTTATACCAATATTGTATGCACACATGCATACCACATTGCCCTTACAGTTGAAAAGGACGTGTAAGAGTGTTGTCTGGCATCAGCTCTCTCAAAACGTCCAGTTTCTAGTGTCATGTATAGGCAGGGCCGGCCTTAGGTAATTGGAGGCCCTAGGCGAAGTGAATTTGGTGGCCCCAAATGAAATAGAAAAATAAAAAATAAATACGAAAAAAATAAAATCATGCAATTTACGAGAGAGAGAGAGAGAGAGAGACAGAGAGAGAGAGAGAAGAGAGAGAGAGAGAGAGAGAGAGAGAGAGAGAGTGAGAGAGAGAGAGAGTGGGGAGGGAAGAGAGAGAAAGACAGAGAGAGAGAGAGAGAGAGAGAGAGAGAGAGAGAGAGAGAGAGAGAGAGAGAGAGAGAGAGAGAGAGAGAGGAGACAGAGAAGAGGGAGGAGAGAGAGAGAGAGAGAGAGAGAGAGAGAGAGAGAGAGAGAGAGAGAGAGAGAGAGAGAGAGAGAGAGAGAGAGAGAGAGAGAGAAAGGAGGCAGTATGTTCGCATAAAGCAAAAAAATGTTACCTCGGCGTGAGGCCCCCCCGGAGGGTGAGGCCCTAGGCAGTTGCCTAGTTTGCCTATGCTTAAGGCCGGCCCTGTGTATAGGTTGTTATTATTAATTAAACAAATACAAACAAAATACTGGCGCTTTGTTGGAATAGATGGCTTTTATATACGCTAAATGACACTCAAAAACAATGTCAGATATTACACATATCTCACATGACAGCACATATGGCTGAGTTCACTACAGAAAAACAAAGTGTGGTAACATTATGTATTATTGCTAAAATTTTGATAGCTGATTAACGAAAAGTCAAATATTCATTGTGAAAATAAAATATTTGTTCTTAACAAACACGTGGCAAAATTGCCATCATTAAAGTGAATCGTTGCTAAATAGGGCGTCGCTAAGCAAAGATTTACTGTGTAAAATGCAAACGTTCAGAACGGAAACCACAAACTCACCTTTTTCTTGAAGCCAGATTCATTCCATTTATGGAGTAGAAATCTGCTGAGAATGAACCTACCAACTCCTAACAATAAAAAATTAAACACTTAAATTATAAAAAAATGTTATAATTTTTTATTAAACAATATCTGTAAAGTGCGTATTTCACTCGAAGTAAGAGACCAAGTTAGTATATAATCATTTTATTTGTTACAAATAAAAGACATAAATTTCAGTCATTGGACTTTTAGTCCAATAGCAGGAATTACAAACACAAAAAGATTGTACACAGTAATACACAAACAAAAACATGTAATCTCACAAGCACTATATGAACAGAAGATGTATATTAGTCTGAAAGACTGGTGCAATATAGATTCAAAAGTACAGATTTAAAATAAAATAATTCAATACATTGTTATAAGCAGGGCCGGTTTATGACCTTTTGGGGCCCCTAAGCTAATCAAATTATGGGGGTCTCCTAAGAGAGAGCCATTCTTTAAACCATCCAACTTCAAACAGCGATCCTTTATTTCAGATAATTCGCAACAAACAGGGGCCACTTTTTTAAAATTGGGTTTTCAGACTTCTGGGTCTCCTTTTTTAAAGTTGAAATTTCATTTCAAGTTAAATAAATCATTCAGCCAGGCAAAATATTAAAATATTGTACGCACTGTTCAAAAAAATTATATTTGAAACTCTTTTAGCAGGGCCCCCTCGAGCTTTGAACTCCCAAGTATGAGGCACCCAAGGCTGCAGCCTATACTAGTCCATAGGATAATTTGCTCTGGTTGAAAGTTAATTTCAGTAAGTTATAAGTTACTTAATAACTTGTTAGCAGACTTGCATTACAATTGTACTCCGTAATTTGTATGACAAACATTATATTCACTATGAAAATGTCCACGAATATTTTGAAAGCTTCTAGAAAGAAGGTGTTTTACAGTGCCATGTCCCGCACAATGAAAGCAAACAATTCTGTTTTAGCTATTATTGTAAACAGAGACCAGTACTTGCACTCTTTAATATTGAACAAGTGGAGTGGCAAGCTACTCATACATTAATTATAATTTAACTCTGTAATTTGTCCTGTTAAATAGAGTTATGTAGTATATAGTTCATATTTTAACTTTGTATTTGATGCTGTATTGAAGCAAATCTAAAATAAGGGTGTCTATCTATCTAGATAATCTCATTTCCACATATTTGCAGTAGAAAGCCACGTAGGAGAATACAAGAGCTCTGCTAGATTAAAATCTCATTAATAACCTCACATTCTTTGCTTTAACAATTATACAGCCATGTAGCAATTACCAGATGGTTGCTTATTTAACTTTTGGACAGTTGATTGATTCCGATAAGGAAAGTAACGGAATAGTCACGGCGTGACCTGAGCAACCCAAGTTAGCCAAAGTCAGACCTGGTTGGTGAATGGATAGGCAAATGAGGGAAAAACAACTTCTGTATAGTTTCAGCTGCATTTGCACACGAATGAGGCCAAATAAACTCCACTGCCAGGCTCAGTTTATCATCTGAATATATTATTCTTGAGCTAGGTTCTGATACCGTCACAGTCACTTACATTCTCTACGTTCGAGTGATGGCTCACGGCCTAGCTTAATAAAAAATTAAGCAAAAATTCATTAAATTTGAAAGCTAAAAGCTTTCGGAATATTTGCACTTATAATTCTGATACTAACAATTTTCCTAATAAAAGTTTTACATCAATTTTCGCTACTTACAACTTTCAGAGTTGTTCTTACGACAAATTTCTGTTCATTTTCTTGATGACCAAGCCTTACATGCTTACTTACTGCTTACGTGCTTACCTACTGCTTACCTGCTGCTTTATCCCTTCACTGCAAGTTATAACTTTGTTCTTAAACTGTAATCAGTATTGCTTTAATGTTAAATACAAGTAGTATTTCTTTGGTTTTTGTGATTTTTCATATAAAGTAAGTCCTCGCTTAGCGACGCTAATGCGTTGTAGCAAATGTGATGTTAAGAGAAACGTCGTTAAACAAAACCAAAACTTCCATAGAAAGTAATGTAAAAGAATTGAAATACGCTGAAGAGGCAAAAATCAATGCTGCTTAAATCAAATATAAATTAAATATTTTATGATTTTCTTTATGGGTTCTGTTAATTAATCTCTTTCTGCTTGCTTAAAAGGTGTTAAATGTTCAGCATCGTTAAAATGAAACGTCGTTAAATGAGGAGTCGTTAAGGGAGGATTTGCTGTATACAAAACATTTCTAGTCTTTCCATGTCATTCATCAACAAAACAACACAAATCATTTAAACTCTTCCTTGCATGAACTGTTCAACTTACAGTTCGGTTTTCCCGAAAGAACCAGCCAGATTGCGCTCGGTTGAATGTAATTGATTTGGTTGACATTTGCGCAGCTACGATATCGCTAGACATCAATATATCAACTTCTTCTTCTATTTCTGCTTCTGATTCCTATAAATTACAAGTGAATTGTAAAACTTGATCAGTTTTTAAAATATTTAATTCCTAAAAAAAGTTCATACCAAAATATGTTTTTGGACGTGCAAATGTATTTATGAGAACAGACAATTTGGCTACATACTATATATAATATATACGTGCTCAGAACTAGCTAACCAGTACCACAATAATTTTGGAACGTTTGCATTAGCAAACAATCTCTATATAAGTCATGTGACTTTCTATAATCTAAGTGTTAAGTTTATATCATTTTAATAGAGGATTCATTATTCACTATTAACTCCCAAATAAAATCTCCCAAATTAATAAAAATAAACTCTCGGTTTTTACGGTTAATTTAAAGGCTGACTTTTACACATTCTAAATTCTCATTTTATTATAACCAGGAAAGAAAGCTAATTAAAGGTGCCTCATTTTTATTACTTTAACTTTAACTAAATGATCCACATCGAAGAAACGTCATGAATATGATACTGAAAATGCAGAAAGAAAGTACACATAAATGTCAATGTTTGGCACGATGCCAAAAGTTACAAACAAGATCACTTGCTGTGTGTACCTAATGATAAATGTGGAGTTCAAAAGATTTATAAGTAAACTTGTATTTCCAAAGCAAACTGTACAATCAATGACTAATTGATAGTTTACAGTACTCAATTCTTTTTGTTTGAAGATTATGCACTACAGTATATACTGTACAAGTAAAAATAAAGAAGAAAGATTATATATTGCAAATGTTCACTGCAAATTGCAAACACTAATATGTACCAAACTAAAAAATATGCCAATAATTGCATTTAGTTAACTAAAAAAAATACTTTTTAGCTATAATGTATTTGTGCACAAAAACTCACCTCATAACGGACTTTATGAAATGTACAAGCTTTATTGTCTAATAATGTAAGAGACTGGGATGGTTTAAGATCACCATTAAATATAAAAGAAATATCTCCACGCTCCCATCGCATATCATTGAAATCTAACAATGTTGTGTCCATTCTGTAAACCAAAAAACATTTATAGTAAGTATTAGCAAAACAGAACACTAATTAAAGTCAAATGAAACCCATTTTTATTCAACTATCTATAACTTTATATTAATTCAAGTATTAAATACCCTTAGTTTCGTTTTAATGCCAACAGACATTTGTAGATATGAGTAGCTAGCACTAATTTCAACAGAGTGCCACTATGCTTGTTAAATATACTGAATGTCACAAATGAAGAGAAAAACATATTTTGTCTTTACTTAAAACAATTTTTCTTTCATGACACAGTTTGGACTGAACTTGAGAAATTAAGATATCAGTTGTGTCATTGTCGTTTACAAAAGCTGCTTTTGTCACTTAAATTACCTAGTACTACTTTTTGTCACAGCAAAGAGCAAGGGCACAGAAAGAGTAAAATGGGGATCATGATGATGAGGAGGAAAAAATATGGTGAAGGAGAAAGAAACGCGAGAGCAGGAAGTTTTAAAATGTGGCAAACCCACAAGGTACTGTACAACTACTAAGCTTAGTTCGTGTAGAAAGATTTTGATAGGCGTTCAATGATTTTAACTCATTTAAGTCAAAAGTAATCTTCTTTAAAAGTTTTGCACTCTGCATGTTTTTTGCATTTTAAACTGATATGGGTTATTGAGAGAAAGTAAAGACCTAGCATCCTCGCTAATTATGTTCAGCACTGCATTCAGGCACCAAGGCAGTAAGTTAAGTAGTAGATGTTCCCTTTTTACAGATATCAGAAAATTCGGACAAAATGTGGTCCGTTGTTTCACGAGCTGACCCCTTTTTGGCGGGCCGTCACTTTGTTTATGTCACGTGCATCAGTGCAACCATGTGTATATCTCCATGTATAAGAATATAGAATCAATTATGTGGAGCTATTTGAGTCAATTGCCGACAGTTTTTATATACTTTTGCATAGGAGTAGCCCATACTAGATGTTTCTCAGACAATTAGGCGATTGATTCTACATTACTGTGAGTCTAAAATAGGGCGCCTACTGTATCGAGTAATCGACAAATTCGGACCGATATCTCCCCGCTTTTGTCCGGCAAACAGAGATATGTGTAAGTACTTATTTATTGTATTTATTAGAATTAGCAATATACTTTAAGAAAAAAATTTTACATTTGGCCTGAACTATATTTAAAACAATGAAACAGTTAAATAACAATAAATGAATATTTAATTTACCGAATAGAACAGCCTCGCTTATGTATTCGACAGACATCTGACGGCAGAATACGAGATACCAAAGGAACTGAAAGAAAATCATAAGAAATTACTATTTTTCCATTCATTAGTTATTTGTTTATATTTATATTATTTTATCCACATTTGAAATATTTATCCACATCTAACGCAGACCTACAGAAGTTAGCCAACCACAAATTATATGTTGCCCATCCTAGTCCTTTCAGAAGCAGTATTGCTAAATTACGAGTCAGATGAGTCCTGAGCTAAGTCATCAAACTAAAACAAATTACCAAAACTAATAATATTGCATCGTAATTAGATCTGCTATTAATGCCAAATTTTAAGCTAAATCGTTAAGCTTAAACCTAAAACTAGCTTGACATCAAACTTAATATGTTTTTGGTTATAAAATGAACTTGCAGACCACAGTGATAGACCATAAAAATATATTAGCCATCTGTATAAAGGAAGACATTTTACCATACTTCTCAGAATATTGAACATACTACAATTAGAATTTAAAGTTTTTGCACATAAACTAATTCTTCTTCTTATTTTTTATATCATTTCTGTGCATCAGATGCAGCTATGTGGCAGTCTTTAACACTGAATAATAAGCATTAAAATGCACAATTAGCCTAGGTTACTTCTGCCTAAAACATTAGTGCAAATTTAGGTAAAGCCATAATAATTGGCATAAAACAACAAATTTCAAACTTTGTTGCCACAGTCAAGTGTGAAGCACATGTTTGAAGTAATCGGTGTATTTGAACACTTTTTATGACGCCTTGTGCAATGTTTGCATATGGAGTTCAATAGTTCAACAAAGTTTACAGTTAGCTTAAGAGATCACAAACAGACAAGACAACATTGGCTTTGTGCTAAGTGCATCCAGGTGATAAAACAGCTTCTTAGTTGCATAGTTAAATAACACATTAAAATAGAGTTTGGTTTAAATTTATTATATTATTACATTACGACAATACGACAACTGTTTAATTCAGTTTTCCAAACAGCTTCCGTAATAAATTTACAAAGTCAATTTCTTAGACTTGCATCGCATACTGCTACATTTTAAACAGTCTTGCACGACAAAATGTTAATTAATAAAACAAGAATGAGAATTTAACAAATGACATCCAGATATTTCTCAGTCTAACTATGCAGAAAACTACATAAAGAACAAAACCATGGTGCCACAATTGCATTTATTAAATTAAATTTTTAACGCAGCCACATCTGCAGCTTTGATGAAGTGCAAATAAAAATTTTTACTCAAGAAACCTTTTCTAATCAAAGATCAGAATTTTTCAGCAATTTTGCTACACAGTGGATGCCTTAAATTGTTGTCATGAACTAAGAGATGGTTACGAGACATGAGTGTATTGCAATTGCCGCAATTTTTTCATATAAGATGTATAAGCATATAAGATGCACCCTTCACTTTGTAGGCAAAATTAAGAAAAAAGGTTTTAGACTTCATTTAGGCCTATGGTCATTTTTTTGCTTAGTGTAACGAAGGAGTTTTTAATAATACACGCATGTGACGATTTCAACCGATCAATTTGGATTTTGATTCATATATATTCACGTATTATCTTCTCAGTGGAGGTGAGCAAGCACCCTTTTAGCAATCAGGTTACCAAGCTTGTTTGCAGCTTGTAATCTAAATAATATTGCACAACTCTGGCATTTCTTGCCATACAACAGCTACTTAGTACCAACAAATTTTCATGAGTTTTCAGCATTGTTGCTCAACCTTGTTGAATACATTTGCATTTGCCAAAATTGTCTGGTAAGTACAACATTAAACCTCATTTCAAAAAATCCTTTTGTGCATGATAAAAATTCACGAATCAAATGCCTGTGTAACATATATGCCTATTATAAGTGTAGGAATAAAAGTTGTGATCTAAATTAGGCTCCTATATTCAATGTGAAAGACATAGATTGCTTTTAACACGGTTTTTACTGAAAAAAAGTGCTTTACATGGTGAACCATACAGTAGAAAGTGAGCTTGAATCATTAAGCAGTGTCTTTACAAAATTGGTTTTTTTGCACACTAAAACACTTTAAGCATGGTACCTAACATAAGTTAGTAAAATAACATGAAATTTACTATTTAAATGAAACTAACCCCAGCTCTGAAAATCCCATTTGAGCTCCATGTAAAAATCACCTAGTTGTTTTAAGGCTTGCCTCAACCTCGGCCGACGATCTTCTAGAAGTTCACGTGATTGACTCTTTAATTTCCTCAGCAGCGCTGAAACTATTTTTAAAGTAAAATGATCAATAAATGCAAATTTTGTAACAAAACAAAAAAACAAACTACCAAAGTCTTTTCTCGTGATATTCACAAATGTTTCCTATATTTCACCCTTTTCCCAAAGAAAGGTCAAAATTTTGGACATTCCGACACTTTTTAGTGGTTATCAGTTACTTATCGTAGACTGGAATTTTTTGTTGTTGCTCAATTAGTTTTTCTTCTGTTGAAAGACGGTTGTCCCATTTAAAACCATTTCAGAGATACAACAACTGATTGGTAACTGATATCTAAATATTGAACATTTAATGAAGGCAAATTGATCAATAAACAATGGACTACTGACCTATTGCATTTGGCAACAAGGCTTTTTAAACTGCTGGAACATTGTGTGATTTGATGCCATTATTACTGGCATGTCTGACAGTTTTTACAAATTATTTATACTAATCATGGATCTATTGGTTGTTTCCACTCAACAATAACTCAGCTTTCCGTCGCCACAAAAGCACTAATTTTCAAATCACAATAGGGTTACAAAGTTTCATAATACATCTATCATTCTGTAAATGTAAAATTTGGGCAGCTTTTACCAAATACCTGATCCATTAAAACAATCAAAACCTGATAAGTGATAACAGAGCTATTCATAACTACAGTTTGAAAAATGGTCATTTTTAAGAAAATTTATTTTTAAAGAAATTTTTAACAAAGTAAGCCTACAACGTAATTCAAAGTTAAGACTTGCAAAAAGGCTGCAAAGTACACAAAAACACGTGTGATATGTTTAACTACGAAAAACTATAATATTATAATTTTTAATATAAATAAAATTATAACAAAAATATTTAAAAAAAATAAGAGCATTTATGGTATCTTTAAAGATCATTCATTTTAAGATGTTAAATGTATGGTCACCATAAATGAAGAACAATGGAAAATTCTTTAAAATAGTAAACACCATTATTTACTGTATACAAAGCTCAAGAATAAACAAAAAGCAAAAATTAAAAAAAACACAAAATGGATATATTGAAGGTCATAGAACAAAGAGTTAGTAGTTCTGACACTGAAACTGATAGAAACTAAAAATTCTGATTAGTGTAAAAGTTTAGCTTCAAATACATATCCCAAAAGCTTTCTGTGCAAAGTTTTCTTGCTAACTCAAAATATTTGTGCCACGTGGCAAAACGTCACTGTAACACCATCCCAGTACCACTAATTCATCGGAAAACACATTATTGATCTTACACAGCATAAAAAGTAAGTTAAACTTTTACTTAGTTAGTGAAGAGTGTGCTACGAACGCTTTATTTATTTTTTCAAACTTTATCTTTGTTTATTCCTCTTTCAAACAGTTCGAACAGCCTGTGGAATAAATCACTAGGAAATAGCTGCAGGAAAAGAATATCGCATCCGCAGGCTGCTTAAACGGGTGCATTGAAAACAATATAAACAGATTTTATCTATTCTGCATCATCCAAAATGCATCTGCATCCGCAAGTTACATAAACGCCACTTAACATGGTACTAATAAGAACCATAACTGCTAACTCACTTGTCAGTCTGTCTCCATAACTGATTGCCTCTGCTAAAGGACTCCAACCTTGAGAGTTTTTTATTTTCACGGGAGCATTGTGAGCAAGCAATAAATACACACATTCTACAAATTCGAAACAAATAGTTTAACTGTATATAAAGGAATGTAGGCCAATTTTGTAGTGTTTCCATTACTGCTACCACTACATTTACCACGACTACTACCATTACTACCACTACCCGGGTACCCTAGTAATTACCTACATTGTTTATTACCCGAGCCCAATTTTTTTACATACTTCCAACAATGAAAATGCTGACTCTATTAAATTTTGTAACACAATAACCATTGTTCAAAAATTTAAACTTTAAACGCCACCTTCTGCTGTGCACTTCATCTGTGGGTACCTACTAGAAGACTATTAACTGCTGCTTTACAGGATAACAGCCAGTAGGGAGCTGCCAGGTCAAACCATCTTTGCCATAGGGGTGGCTTACAAAAAACAAACTATGATTCCTTTACTAAGGGGTTAATTATCCAAATGAAATTCTTTATTAATCTTTAAAAACCAATTTCAGGCCACTAACAAAGACACAAATAAACAGACCTATAAGTTTAAAAGCCCCCAAAAAGCATAGTATAGATTATTTTATTCACCTAATCCTACGCTGTATTAATAGTGCTCAGTGCAGTATTACCTAACTGACATAG
Organism: Tubiluchus corallicola; assembly: GCA_030141605.1. Taxonomy (NCBI): domain Eukaryota; kingdom Metazoa; phylum Priapulida; class Priapulimorpha; order Priapulimorphida; family Tubiluchidae; genus Tubiluchus; species Tubiluchus corallicola. Next base: position 21,989 of record JAQGDQ010000890.1, read on the forward strand.
CTCACTCATTGAAAAAGCATGCAATATAATAATTAAGAAGTCTGGCAGTTAAAAAATCAGTCAAATGCATTGTGGGGGGAAAATACTAACTTTTGTGACTTACAGCTCATGTGTTCAAGCTCTCAGGGTATAATAAATGAATGCTTGTTGTTAACATAACAGTGCAGTTAGTTAAAATGTACCAGTGGTTGTTTTTATTTGTGAACATCAATCATTACAGTTTTTTCACTACCGCTGAATCATAACAAGGTTCCGGGTATCTGCCTGGGACTATGTCGAGCACATGTATTATCTGGATAAATTTTTTTATCTGGCCTTTGTACTTTTTGTCTAGCTACCTACAGAAATTTTATACATTAACCAACAAACAATATTTATACAGGCCTATAAAGCTGCTTCAATTCAAGTAAACTAAAGTTTCAAATGCATTAGCAGTAGCCATTATTCAATAATATAAAACTTTAATTTTATACACACATTATCTGCAGTTTCATTCAATCATCTGCAGCTCATAAGTATAGTAATGTGTGCATTTACATAATCTCTATATCATGACGTGGGCTCGTGAAACAATGTCATTACTTCATGGTGGGATGCACATGATTATCACGACAAAATTTCATGTTGGCATTATCACATTTTTACAATGAGTTGTAGCAACAGCATGACACTGTGTCTGCACAGATTTTGCCTGATAACGGCTACACGGTCACAATGCTTTTATAGTGCTAAAGTGATTTAAAGCTTACGATTCGAATCATAAGATTTGAAAACATACCCTTTTTCCCAAGCATGACAGCTAAATGTAAAGCTGTGTTTCCTATAAAAACAAACAAACATAAAATCCTTAAAAAATTTAATCCCAGCAAAAGCTACAACATAGAATTGATAAAATTTGGCAGAGAAAGTTTGCTTTGTAGTGCAGTCACAACAGTAAGATCTTTTCAATTAAATTCCATTTTATTTTTAATACACTTAATAGATTAACCACTATTTTTTGGTTAAATTTGATTCTGGTAACTTTTATGAGCAAAGATGTCAGTAAAGAAATTATATTTTAATTTATCATAGTGGTTACAACTCAGCATAAAACGGGGGTAATAAGATATCATAACTCGAATGACGATTACTGTGCCAATTTTAACTAGTAATAAAAAAGTAGTATTAAGTGACATAGAATGCAACATTTGGTTAAAATAAACAACGGAAACGAAATATGATAATTAGTTTAATAATATTTGCTGCAACTAACCATGAATATCTTGCAGTCCTATGTCGTTTACACGTAGCAGTGCTGAAAGACGTCGTACATCTCCATTAAATATGCATTCATGGAGGGGATAATCACTGTTTGCCTCCATTTTGCGTTTCCTGCTCAAAGCGTCATTGTGTTCATTTTAAGGCGATTTCATTTTATTTTCTCCACGACTTGGCGGCGCAACAGTTCAGTTCAATAACTAAGAGCTGTAAAGCAGCAACCGCCTCTCTGTAATTTACACTGTGCAACTAATTGTGCTTAAACAGTAAAATTTCTCAAAGTTTTGGAAGAAAATATTTAAAAATATACACACCCGCTCATAAACACAAATGTATTGCCCACTATTATTATAACGTTAATTATAAATAATTTATATTATAAGTTAAAAAAAGACAAGGCACCTCACTTTTGCTGAGACAAACAGATAACATGTGCCGCGGGCTGTTACATATCTCTGGCTTGCTGAATCATTACAAATCATAATTATCTCAGTGCTTGAATCAATGCAGTTGGTTATAAGATTCGGCCCCACTCTTGACCTCAGCGAACTTATCCTCTCGCCTGAGATGTGGTTGCCATCACTGAATAACCAATACAGCTGCATTGATGCGATAAAAAGTGTGGTTTTTGGTATAACTCAACAGCTATGATACAAAGACATTTTTCCAGTATCATTGTTGTGGAACCTTAAGCCTGAATGAAATTGTTGCTGACTGTAACAGATTCGTTACTATCTGCTGCATATTTTTTGCCAAGGTTTACCTATATTTGGCCCAAATTCATTTTATTACAGTTCAAACTTAGATAAAACCCTTATTTACTTAAATTTTTTAAGATTCTGTCAACTAGTCCATGTTTGAGATTTTATAGTTGCATAAATTAGATACTTTGATCGTCTCTTGGTAGTGCTCGTTTTCAGAAAATTTCCCTGCTAGCTCTGTTAGCAGTATTGATATGAACAGCATAGATATTATGGCAGACATAATAGCAATCTAGCAAAAAGTGTTTGTCCTTTTAAGCGAGCCTGTCACATCAGACGAGAATAGCGCAAGTAAAAAGCTGAGATAAACAGAAACTGGGGAATGTTAGATCAACCAGATACACTCGTTATATGTACACAGACATCAAGCACGCAAATGATGTATCATAACTTATTTCGGACAAAAGAAGTTTGTTTAAATCTATGATGTATCATTTTTTTAAATATTTTATTCCAAAAATTTTACACAAATTTTTCTTTACTGGATCGACATTAACAAAACACTAACAAAATTTTTATGACATCTTTAAAAAATTAATCATGCAGTTAAAGGTAATAAACTTTTATTATAATGAAAACTTTAACTGTAATTTCTTATCAATCTTCCCTTTTCAAATACTCCACATATAGGTGCTCATTATACACTACACACTACAATATTAATTACCAACTTTACTATTACGAAAAATGTATCATTAATTTAATTAATTAACAATATTAACTAGCACTCAGTATTTTAATAACGTTCCCAACATTTCGAACAGCAACAACCACAGCAGCAGCAGCAGCAGCAATAACAACAACAACAACAACAACAACACTGGGAGAGCAACTAACTGTAATATCTTATAAAACATAATTAAGCGATTATAAGATTAATTTTAATGAATCACGTACATACGTCTCATTTTTGCTACCTAACCACTACAGACGTAAATTAAGAATAATTTATTATTATGATGCTACCAAAACTGCCCGTATTCATCACAATAATCACTTATCACCATTGTAATTCACACGCGTATTTAGCTGGACGATTTATTCCACTGATTGATAATGTGTTCTTGATCAAACGTTAGTGGGTTCAAATCCAATGCTTGTTCCGAACATTAAAATGGGCCCTGCTGGTCTTTGCAAATCAAGTACAGCATCAAAAAATTATTATCCAAGCTCTGCTTATATTATATTGTATTGTATTGTATCGTATCGTATCGTATCGTATCGTATCGTATCGTATCGTATCGTATCATATCATATCATATTACATTATATTATATGTGTATATGTGCGTGCGTGTGCGTATGAGGGTGTGTGTGTGTGTGTGTGTGTGTGTGTGTGTGTGTGTGTGTGTGTGTGTGTGTGTGTGTGTGTGTGTGTGTGTGTGTGTGTGTGTGTGTGTGTGTGTGTGTGTGCATATGCATTGTATAGGTACAGAAATATAATCATTTCATTTTGTTTTGCCCAATTTATCTCACGCTGTACTAAACAACATGGTCTGATTATCATATTATTACTAGTTGTAGCAGGATGAGAACCTAGTGGTTTATCAATAATTATAATCATTATAATTTTTCTAGATTAACAGTGTGTCATCGCAATGTTGTCATGGCTTTCATCAGTATGACACTTTTTCGAATCCTCATTTGCTCCAAAACAACACGTGGGGTAAACTGAGGCACATTCACGCGAACTTTTAGCCTTTTTGTCCAGTGAACTTTTGTCGGGCATCGAGAAAATCAATTTGTCCCAAAATCTTGAATCTTCATATCTACGGAATAACTTTTCAAATTAAGTGCTGGAAAATTCATATTATACACGTCTGTGACCCGACAATATGATACAGAAAAAAATTAGGTGACTGGGAGTTTTACGACATTAAAAAATTTTCTGACATTTGAGTTGCAAGTATCAATACGTCTATCTATTACTAGTTCTGCATTTAATTGGTTATAATAACTTTCCATTGTGTATCTATATGTCTTTTTCAAGGTGGCAAGACTATGTACTCTTTGCAATTTTACACGGATATAATAGCTTTGTACTGATAAAAAAAATAGCAGATAAAAACAATACTAACATACATAAAGGCAAGAAAGTAAAAATCGACGATAGGCAATAAAAATGATCAAAAGAAACGTAAAAAGCCTAAAGAGCAGAGAAACAATGGGGCAAGAAAGGCAAATAAAAGCTGAGCAACACATTAGGTAAAAATAAAAATAAAAAATTACGAAAAAGAGACATGGCAAATAGATAATAAAAATAACAAAGATGACAATAAAATTAACAGAACCAGCTGTTTCATCAGTAATGATAACACTGCAACAATGACGATGACAGCAACAACATTAACAACGTTGAAGCGAGTGAATAGCTGAGTAGTTACAGTGTGCACTTAGTTGCAAAGTTAAGTCCATGCTGATTTCATGCATTGACCTGCAGTGCACTACTTTTAGTTACTAAATGCAAAATAGTGATGATGATATACTGCTATTGGGAAACTTGCAGTTGTTTTCAAAAAAGAGAGCACCAGCCTTGCAAATCTTTTTTAATATTCTTTCGTCAGTCTGTCATTTTAAATCCTGTGACTTCACGACTTTACTTAAAAATAGAAATATGGATTTACTGGTAATTTAAGGTCATTTTTAAAACTAAAGAGCGTATAAAATTTCAAAAGATGTCTACAGTTTGTATGTCTAATGCTTGTTTGCATGCCAAACTTCCAGAAAAGAATTTCCAGGAAAAAAATCCAATTTTGATTTTAAAACGTTTTAAACATAATTCAGGTCACCACTGGAGACGTAAAGCTTTCAAACCAAAATTTAATTTTGCAAAAAGGACTCGTCCCCTCAGATGGGTCATACCACAAGCTTCTGGGCTACCTCCATGCAGCATTTTTTACGGTATACTGTACAGCCATATAACTAATCATACAATAGCTACCGCCTATCGGCTATCGTACTTAGTATTGTGCGTACTCTACAGTTCCATCCGATGGAGGTCACACATTCCTAGAGCCCTGTCGTATGACCAGTTATTCTATCGGAGATGCCATCCCCACTTATTACAAAGCCGAAAACTTATTTATATATAGAGTTGCTTTACTCAAACAGTTTGTGGTACGTTACAGTTGTTTAGCATTGTTGTCTACGTGTATTTTAAACTTTATCACGTGGCGACATCTTTGAGTGAGTAATTGCATATATTTTTCGCGGTTTCCCAAACAGTTTGTGGTGCGTTATAATTCTTTGTATTGGTTGCTATGTATTTTTAAATTTTATTCGTGTGGCGACATCTGTAATTTTAAGATCTATTTGTGCGCGCATTGGTAAGGCTTCTTGCTGTACGATGACGTCATTTGTTTGGATGGCGCAACGAGTAACGTGTTCGTCTACAGACATTACGGTTGTGAGTTCAAATCCCCCGAAATAAAATTTCGTAAATAGGTTTCTAGCAATTCAAACTTTTTTGCATCATTTATGGTGTTAATATGTAGCTTTGGGTTATTCACTAGATGAATAAAATCGGGAAAAAATGGAAAATGATCAAACAATGAACGCTAAGTTGATGCTCATTAAATGACTATATGATTTTAATAAGAGAATTTGCTTTCAAAATTCAGAGTATGGTAACTTTCTCTTCCAGTTTTCCTCCTAAATATTTTACTCCAGATCTCCATGCTCATGATCACTATACTGCATCTACTAATTACTTTATGCCACAGCACTAGACTAAATATAAAAATACCGAGTGCTATAAAACTTTCGTTGAAAATCCCTGATGAATTGAAAATGTTTAGTTTGAGTAAGTTTAAAAAATCAATTAAACAAGTTTTTTGTTTGATTGTTGTTCATAATCTACCGAGTAAACGTTTTCTCGACGCATCTGTTGTAAGAATTATTGTTAGTTCAATAGAATTGTGTTAAGAGCTTTTCAAATGTTCAAGTGTTTCCTTTGAGTGATGTTGTAGTTGTTCCATGAAATTTGACAGGTTTCGCGAAATTTACAATCCTGTTTTTGCAATTCAATTTATGTAGTTATAGAAGTGATGTTATCAGTTGTGGTGTCCAACCTGGTGGAGGAAGAGTAAAAACTACTTGCTCCTTCATCCTCCTTATAACAACTTTCTTTTTATTGTTATTATATTATTGTATCGTTGCATTTGTTGTTGTAAAATAAATTTATTTTATTCTATTCTGTTCTGTCTTTATCTGTCCTGTCATTTCCTTTCCTATTCTATTTCTCTCCTTTGTCTGTCTGTCTCTCCCCCTTTCTGTAATATCACTTTGTGGTTATCATCGCCAGTCAAAAGTGTTAATAACCGCTGTGTTCTCGATTCCAAAGATCCAATTGTTGTTAAATTATCAGACAAGGTTACAGCCTTTCGTTCATTAGATTGACCTTGCCTCGCACATTGAGATCTTAGACGGGAGAAGTATCTTACAGAAGTATCGTTTAAACGCCTACTCTTAGAAGTTTTCAGTTCTTGTGCAAAATGTCCAAATGACGTATGTGTCCAAACTATCTAGTGTCCAGTTATCCTGTTTAGCCTTTATACCCAATGCGTCAACAGATTACCTTGTGTCCAAAGGGCCTGAGTGTCCAAAATACCTTGTGTTCAAAGTGCCGTGTGTTCAAATGACTCGTTTCTAATTGTGGACTTCCCTCGGGTCTCTGTTTATCTTGGCGCCTTAAAAACTTGGAATCTGTAAGAGCTCAATATAGGAGCCAAAATGCATAACAAGCAGTGACTCTAAAACTATAGTAGCTATAGAGTTACGGAACTTATTGGATAGACACCTGGGAGTTTTGTTAGGGATTCGTACAATGGTACATTTTTTGCTTATTTAAGGGCCAGAGACAATAGTCAAAATGTGACAATTTGGGCATTCTTGGCGGCTTGGCATTCTTGACAGCTTGGCATTCTTGGCGGCTTGGCATTCTTGGCGTCGTGGCGTTCTTGGCAGCTTGGCATTCTTGGCGGCTTGGTATTCTTGGCGTCGTGGCGTTCTTGGCAGCTTGGCATTCTTGGTGGCTTGGCATTCTTGGCGGCTTGGCATTCTTGGCGTCGTGGCGTTCTTGGCAGCTTGGCATTCTTGGCGGCTTGGTATTCTTGGCGTCGTGGCGTTCTTGGCAGCTTGGCATTCTTGGCGGCTTGGCATTCTTGGCGGCTTGGCATTCTTGGCGTCGTGGCGTTCTTGGCAGCTTGGCATTCTTGGCGGCTTGGTATTCTTGGCGTCGTGGCGTTCTTGGCAGCTTGGCATTCTTGGCGGCTTGGCATTCTTGGCGGCTTGGCATTCTTGGCATCGTGGCATTCTTGGCAGCTTGGCATTCTTGGCGGCTTGGCATTCTTGGCGGCTTGGCATTCTTGGCATCGTGGCGTTCTTGGCAGCTTGGCATTCTTGGCAACTTGGCATTCTTGACATCGTGGCAGCTTGACGTTCTTGGTTTAGAGCCTTGGCGGGACAGAAAGTCAGTGATGAAAGTGCGCGTGATGTAAGCCTCAATAAGAGTTGTAAGTCATTTTTGTGTGTTCCACATGGCATGTGAGTACATTAGAAGTTTTCCAACATTTGTGATGTTCTTATGCAGAACACCTATCCTCATTTCAGGGTTTTTCTAATCATTTACCAACACTAAACTGTCTGTCTCTTTCCTAGCCCCTTTAGCGTTTTAATTGAATAACTGTTTATCCTTATGCTCATCAGAGGCGCATGGCCTTTGTTCGTCTTTTTGTTCCTTCAGTATAATTATTGCAGTCATGACGTCATCAGGCTATTGGTTTCAATGTCAATCTTATTATCAGCGTTTGAGCGTTTTCGTTTTTGTTAAATCTGTCGTCCTTACTTAGAAAATTCCTTACTTGAGATACATGTATGGTGTATTTTTTGTCACAATTTTTTGTTGTTTGTTTTGTCATGGTCTCTGTAAAATGTGGCAATTTTTCATTTGTTTTAAATTTGTAATCACTGAAGATGGCGGCACAGTGTTTGTTGCTAATGGCGGCAGAGTGCTTTTCTGTTAAACATTTTTAATCATTTACAAACTACAAACGACTTTTACCTAGTTTGGAACACTGCAAACCGATGTCGAGTTTTTACTGGCTGGTGTATGAGTTTGTATTTTCAGTGGATAGATGGCGCTTGCAGGCGGAAGGCGGTAAACAATAATCAACAGCTCTCTTAATCTCTCTCTCTCTCTCTCTCTCTCTCTCTCTCTCTCTCTCTCTCTGTCACATCTCCAAGTACTTTTCTCTATCTCCCGATCACTCTTCATTGCAACAATTATTTCTTCTTTTTCCTTTTTGTACCTTTCTTTTTTGTCATTTTTCCTTTTCGTTCATGATACTACCATTATATTGTTTGCATGTATCTTCTTTACTATTTTTTTTGTTTTTATTTCAATTATCTTTCTACCATAGTTCTTCATCGTCTCTTTAACTCTTCCAGCCTGGCAAGCAAGGCACACACACCAGCTTACTCACCAAGTTTTAGTTGTTGTTCTAGCTTGTGTTCTATTAGTTTATCAGTTTTTAAATCAACAGTGGTAACAAATATAAGCAAATCTGCAATAGCAACTAACTTTACATGACAACAATTACTTACCTGAGATACGTATTAGTGCTAATATAAGCTTTCATGTTTTCATCCATATCATCTTGAGAAACATTATCAATCATCACCATTATTATGCGATTTACCTGTTAAAAACATCAGTCTTATGGTATTATTATCAGATATGCTTGAAATATTATTTGTGATAGGTGTATGCGAATTAAAGCATAGATTTAAAAAGCATCATTACGACTAGGAGAACCTAGCAACTAGGATCATTATACCCCCTTCGTATAATTAGAACATATATTCAAACATGAGTTTAAAAAACAATACTTGAATCTTACGGCCTAATTATTAAGTTTCTGCAATTAAAAATACGCATCTTTAATCCTATTTTCATAACTGCGAAAATGAATCATTTGGTTTAGATCATCGATCCTGGTGCTTTATCATCGTTAGCACTAATTTATTATCATTGTCATTATCACTATCATTGTCTCAGCATTAATATCACCAAAGTTGCCATCGTCGTCGCCGTCATTTTCGTCTCCTCACTTCCATTTGTTTTACTCCATTTAACGCATTTATAGTTTGTTAATGTCATAATAAAGGCTTATCCATGTTTAGCCTATTGTTTTGCTATTCAGTGCTTATTGTTAACACTAGTATTGTTATTCAGTGATCATTGTTAACACTTGTATTTTTATTCAGTGCTTATTGTTAACAAAGGTTTTGCTATTCAGTGCTTATTGTTAACACTGGTTTTGCTACGCAGTGCTCATTGTTAACAAAGGTATTATTCAGTGCTTATTGTTAACACTTGCATTTTTATTCAGTGCTTATTGTTAACACTAGTATTGTTATTCAGTGCTTATTGTTAACGCTAGTATTGCTGTTCACTGCTTATTGTTAACACTGGTTTTGCTAGGTAGTGCTTATTGTTAAAAGGTAATTAAATTCACATTAATAATAAATCAAGATTACCTGATCAGTGATTGCTCTATGATGAGCTGACTGAAACTCAAATTTGCACCATCCACTCGTCACGAAGTCGTTAGTCATTAACACAATGGTACGACGACTATCTTGAATAGCTTTAGCTATGTTCTCAGCAATGAAGCCAGCTACAAATTCCCTGAAACAAACTGAATACTTATGATCTCACACCTGAGAACACCGAAAAAATTCCAGAAGTCTTCATTTTTATAGACGATCCCACGTACTTGAGTTACAACTTTCTAATAATTGTTACTGATAAAAAGTCGAGCAAAAAGTGAGTTGTTCAACATTGCTTGTCATCCTTATAATGCTTGGTAGTTTTTAAGTGATAAATCATTGCAAAGTGTACCATGTACTTGCACAGCTAGGGCTCATTGTCAAGGTTGGATATGACCTTTTGGGTGCCTAGGTAATGAAATTATGGGGCTCCCTTAGACGAAGCTTAAATATTTTTTACTCTTGTTCTTTAGAAAAGCTAGAATACTAATCTTTTGTTTGTCAATAAAAATATTCTTTGAGAATTACCACTATATTGCTACTTATTGCTAGCCAAATTAGTAGATATTTCAACACAACCGTAGTGAAAAATATATTTTTACCAATTGTTACCAAAGCTTGAGGGCTCCAAGGCCCCCTTGAGGGAGTCCGAGCTGCAGCCTATACTAGCCTATACGATTGTCCTTCACTGGATCTTACCTTTCATGAATGCACAGTGCAAACCCTTCTTCAGTTTCAAGTTTTGGTACAAATTCGTCCCACACTCGTTGCTCGTCATTGTTATGATAAGCCAGAAATGCATCGTACGGCATCTCGAGATCCGAATCGGGATATTTTTTTCGGAACACACTGACGCCAAGCCGGACAAATAGGTAAACCTGAATTTCGTACTTGTAGTGATAAGCTATCACCAAGCAGGTTATGATTAGAACCAAAACTGTACCTGAAAGAAAGAATTGTCCCAAATGAAGCTTTCAATGATATCCCGGTTACAACTCATTGAGTCACAAAATAAACGACTTAAATAAACAAATGGCTGCAAGCGAACAGACAGACAAACAAACAAACAAACAAAAACAAACGTTTAGTCCATCAAGTAGCCGACGATTTAACTAATGAACGAATGAAGAAACAAACAAGAAAAAGTACTTGAAGTAAATAGATCAAAGATAGGTAAACAAATGAATAAATTGATATCCAAAATTTAAATCTAGATACAATTCTTGATGATGTGTATACTATGTGTTTGTGCTACTCTGGTACTAAAAATAGATTACATTTAGCTGGTAAAATAAAAAAGTTAGTACCGTCATAACTGAGGGGTGGAGTAAATAGAATTAGCCTGTGGCCTGTGAAGATTTCATATGTTCCCAGACTGGACAGGTTCCTCATCTTTAAAAATGAGAAATTGTCATAAGATTTGCACCACAATAGTTGCGTCTGTGTAAAGCCATTGTGATCTGTGACTAGAATGCTTTGCACCGTGTAAAACACATAGGGAGGTAACGAAACTACCAGCATTGCAAAACCAACTGGACTAAAGCCAGAACTAACTGAACGGTGGGTTAATGTTGTAAATTCATTATAGGCCTAGTAACACTTACCAAGCACAGTAAAAGTAGCAACAAGTTTAGGAGGGAAGTATGGCTCACCGCCCGTGCGATTGCAGTATGCCCCATAGTCAAACTCCAGAACCTTATAAAAATGGATGAAATCAGTTTTAGACAGACACTCTTGCTAAGATTTGGAAGCATTAAAACATGAATCAGTTACCATAATGAGTTACTAAATCAAGTAACAACTTAAGCTCTTCGTTGTCTTGCAAAGAGTTTAATAAAGCTCTATGAGTATTTGCAAAAATTATAGCAAGCCTTTTACTGGCTACGTAACTTACTGGAATTATGTTGTTTTCAATGGAGCAGGTAATTGCAGAAACGTCACTGATATTTTCTACATTTGATTTTATCCATGAGTAAAACTCGTAGTAATCACAGTCACATATCCATGGATTCTGAAAAGAAATGGAAAAAAAATCAACAGAATTTGAAAATTGTAGATTTCCTTTAGCAAAAATCTAAATGTTGAACTTGTAATAGCGTTTAAAAAGAAATAAACAAATCAAAAAATAATATAAATAAATAAAGAAGTAAATAAACAAATAAATAAACGAAATAAAAGTAAAAAGCAAAACTGAAGTTCGTTTCCTGGGTATTTAGAACAATGGTTGCTGTATTTTTAGTAAATGGATGTAGCCGTATAAGATAAAAGAAAAGCCATCCTTCTGAAAAGTTGAGCTTATTTCAATATTCGAGAGAAATGTTAATAAGATTTAGTGATAAAAGTGCGACCAGTGCATGGTGTAATTAGTAAAATCAATTTTAAAGTCGCGATTATTTCACGCTTGGGTGCTTCAATTTTGAACGCCCATTATTCCACCAATGCCGTCATTCATCACTTGAACAAAAGCATCGCCCTGTCAAAGGTATAAAAAGGTTTTTGCGAAAATTAGACAACTAATTTTGTAATATTTCTGCGTGAATACTACAGGTAAGCTGCAGTCGCTTGAATTATTCCAAACGACTCACGCTTACGAAAGACTACATTGCCGTTGCGAAAAGTCACGAAGCCACATCATAACTTTCGAGTAATTGGTAGCAACAGCCGCGCCTGAAAATTCCTGTATAGTGGTAGTAGTATAATACATAAATGATCTTTATGTATCATAGCCAGTTTTATGCCGTTTACTTTGTTGTATTTCTAAGTAATAGCCATTAAAAACCAACTTTAAACAGGAGAAATGACAGTCGTTAAAGGAAGACCGGACGATTTAGACTCAATCTCATTTCAATTTACTGTCCAAAATATACATTTTCTTGCCTGTAAAAGTTAACAATTGTTTCTTATATTTGTATAATTAGCTTAGAAAATTAATTAACAGCAACCGAACACAGCTATTGCTTACGCCAGAAACTAACAGCAGTTTGTGCAATGGCAGGCGTCTTCCCTTGCGCATCAAGCACATTTGCATAGGTGTTACAATACTGTTTGAATGCATGATGTCACGAAAAACGGGCTTTAATCTAAGCTTTGATTAAAAAAAAACTATTGTAGTTTTCAATATTTTAGAGTATTCTTTATTCTGAACTCGAGTTTACACAATCATCCGGTTTTCCTTTAAGGAAAATTCGAAGCGTCGCCTACTCGCAGGCTATAGTTCAGGTGCTAGTGCAAATGCATAGCGGTGGTCCTGACAAAAAAATCACCGGGTGCCTTTTATTGTACGGTAATGTACATGCCTAATTCTAACAGTGCTACTCACTACTGGACATTCTACAATATTTGTGTTGCGAATAATTTGTGATTCTGTGATGTGAAATCAAATTCAATGTCGTATATATACGTTAGTTAATGGCAAACTTTATTTGTGCAAAGATATGAGTTTTTTAACTACTAACCGACATTATTTACTTACTAGCAAAGGCCCCGCAAAAAAATTTGCGTATAAGCACACTTATAATCAATAATGCACGAACATCCTACCTAGCGTTCGTTTATTTTCGTAACGCAAAGCCAGCAGCAGTAGCGTTTACTGAATAAAAGTTATAGGCAGAGTAAATTGGATAACGTCAGAACAACGGCTTTGCGTCAGCAGTTTTCGTAGCGAAAATTGCCGAAAATAGAACATCTAATTAACTCCTCGCGACTCCTCTTGGTGGATGTGTCCTAAAATATAGCCCACACCATAGTTTAGCACCGTTCTTCCTCTTTCTAAAGAGCCATATATCTCCTTTGGAGAGACCCACCAACGTTTTTTCTACAGGCCGTTTGACCAAAATTTCGAAAAAATCTATATATATATCTTATGATTTTATGTCTCTTACCTGGCTAAGAGTAAATTCATCAGCACTAATCGAAAACAACCCATGCTGTGGAAGGGAAAACATGTTATTGTGAAGGTGAAGAATATTTAGATGAGGTAAACCAGCGAAAGTTCTGAAAAACAACAACAGATCACTAATGGGTATCACGCTGGGGACACGGTGAATTAATCTTGCGTTAGTACATCATGGCCACAAGCTGATAGGAACGTTATTTATAATTTCGTGCTGGTTGGCTCAACTTGGGTAAACAAAATGGCCCAGTTTGAACTGCAAATGATCATTTGATTGTTCTACTAAATGCAAAGCATACGAATATTTTTGTACGATCTCAAATAAGGTAGTGTACGCTACCTTATAATTTGCAGCTAAACCTTTGTTTGGACTCTATGTTGCCTGAAAACGAGAATCCTTTCTCAATCGAAATTAAATCACGGGAAAGTAGGCTTTGAAAATAGTTAAGTTTGCACAAATAATCATAATCACTTAATATTGTACCATAACCTATCTATTTTGATATCATATCCATTGCCATATCCTATCAGAATGGCAAATTCTGACATTTTTCACTGATGAAGGTATGTTTCTTCTGGTAATTTTTGCTGCTAATTTTTGCAGTGGGAATTTTCAGTCCTTCTGGCCACTCTACAACTTTTAAAGCTCCATTGGTGATCATATGGCTAATGAATTAATGTCATCTTGGTAATGGATCCGTTTTCAATAAAGTCAGAAAGACGTAGCATAAGTTTATAATCAAACAACGAAATCTTTAGCCGCATAAGGACATCTACTAGATTAGTTTCTATGTCTACCTCTATTTCTATGAAATTATATTGTAAAGCGTTTGCCAGCCAAGATGTTGACAACTTTGCACACGATCAAACTTGGCTCATTAAGTTTTAGTCGTAGCATTAAATTCGCTTATAAACTCATGATCTATGAGGCTCCTGCTCCACAGTAAATGTGAATAAATACTTACAAATTACCCATGGAGCTCAAATTGTTCGATTGCAAGTGCAGCGACTGAAGAGCAAACAATCCTTTAAATTCGTAGTCATAGAGAACCGAAAGTTCGTTGTGATCCAGCCGGAGGATCTGCAAGTTCTGCAGGTCACGAAAAGAGTTTGGATGGATTGTCTAAAATAAAACATGGACAGACATTTTATTTGTGTTATTATCAGCATTAAAGAATAAATGCAAGGTGCCTCTCCTAGTATAGATGAGAAAACATTCATCAACATAAATTCACTTGCATAGAAACTGTATAGGGTCGTTTAAGAGACATTTTGCATGAAAACGCAAGGACCATTGATGGTACTTGTCATTTTAAAATGCAACGTTGAAAAGGTTTCAGGGAGCAAATGTACATTTCATTATGGCATCGATTAACGAAAAAAGATGCAGATATGCCCAGAAAAAACATAGGTGACAATTGAAAAAGCTGCATTACCTGTAGCTGACACCCATCGATTCTCAGGTGTTCCATAATGGTGTAATTTGCGAAGTCGGAAGATTTTATGACAGATATTTCAGTTCCGTTTAGTTCAAGTTCTGTAACTCTAACTGAAATATGTTTCGGCACCTCAGACACATTGTAACATCTTACTAAATTTCGCCATGACCACGCGTAATCTCGCCAACATTTGCACCCCATAGGACAAACATATCGGCAAGGACAGTCTAAATTTTCACAGCAATCTGGGTCAGGGCAAATAATATTTACCCATAAGCAATAGTCGTAGTAAGGACACAAAAAGTCTTCATCCGGTAGATTTATCAGATATCCGTAATCTCCATTGTAAGTTCGACACCAAATTGAATCAAGGTCTGTTACGATAGGGAGAGTTCTTGGATATGTCGAATCATCATTTATATTCTTCAGGTATTTGGCTTCGCAGTCACAGTCCAGCGAGTTACCAGCCAGGTTGAATACAGGTGGTTCATCGTCATCCTTGACAGGGTCTATTTGAATTGCATTTCTTTTCAGTTGAACAATGGCGTTCAATCTCAGATTAACGTATGTTAGGTTAGAGTAAGAGAGAAAAGAATTAGCTCCAACATGGTCAATTGTATTTTTGAATAAGTCGATACGCTCGATGCTGTCGGGAAATAAACTATAGCGTAAAGACCGGACGGAGTTATAGGCAAGATTTATCACTTTTAGTGAAGCAGTGAAGGTAAATAATAAATCAATATTAGTGATGTTATTTAAACTAAGATCAAGCACCTTAAGATTGTTGAATCCGTCAAATGCGTTGTCATCGATAACATTCACTTTTGACGCAGAAAAGAAGAACATTTCTAAATTTCTGCACCAACTCAGGTCTTCAGCACGTACATATGGAATGGCATTACGACTAACATCGATTTCAAGCAAATGCAACGTACTTTGTGCTCGCGGAAAAGACGTTAGAGCGTTTCTGGATATGTTTAAATGTAAAAGTGCTTTGAGTGGTTCAAAAGCATTGACTGACACGTTACTGATATCATTGGTTTGAAGGGTCAAAACGAGCAAGCTTGTTAGCCCATCAAATACGTCCGATGTAAGTTCTTTTAGTGTATTATTGTGCAAATATAACTGAATAAGATCGTTACAGTCTTTAAATGCATTGTCAGCTATCATGCTGATTTCGTTGCTGTTGAGAAAAAGGTATTTCAGTTTGACAGCTAAAGTGAAATCATTTGACCGCAACTTATTTATGCTGTTAAAGCTCAAATCTATCATTTCCATTTGACTGTAATCAATAAAAGAAAATACGTCGCCTGCTATAAAATTGTGACTCATATTTAACCATCCGAGTGTAGCGAGTTTTTGTAAACTATTAGGCACTCTGTCTAGGTTATTTTCCTCCAAGAAAAGAAATTTTAAGTTGGTTAGATTCGAAAATACGTTGTCGCTCATATTGTGAATGTTATTCCGCGCAAGATATAACTCTGAGAGGTAAAGTGTATCAGAGAAAGTCACACCGTCTACAAATCTGATGTTATTGTCGCTAAATGAAACCGCTAGTAGACTAGAACAAAGCTTCAATGACAGTTCACCTTGCAACTGGTTTTGACTCAAATCTAACACTATTAATCGTTGCAGGCACAAAGTCTCGTTGTAGATTAGTCCAGAGTTGCTTAGAGAAGATATGTTGTTGTCTTTAAGATACAGCTGCTGAATGTCTGGCATTTGGCACAGCTCACCTGATGGAATGGAAGATATGTGGCTGCTACTCAAGTTCAAAAACAGCACGTTTGGAATACCGGAGAACGCAGATGGTACTACGATCATGTTCACGCTTGACGAGCGTATCGTTAGAAACCTGTTACAGAAAAAAGACATTATGGACCAAAGTCAAGCTGTGCCGTCACGGTCTCTGCAAAGTTAAGCAATACAGCGCTCGCATATTAAATGGATTGGATGAAATATTTTCTTTCTGATTAGACTCTAATCAGGGGTGTAGCCATGTTCTAAAGTTAGGGGGAGCAAGCACACAAAAAAGTGCCACATTCCAAACACTTTTAACGCATTTGATTATTATACATTTTAATTTTGTCTCAAAATCAAAATACGAGGAATTTTAAAGGAAGTACATAATTTTTATTTTGTATTTAAAATTAAAATGCAATAAAAAGCTTTACAGTAAAATTGCTGAAAAGGCGCCAATTTTGAAAAATGTGCTAGGGGAGTTGTTGCTCCCCTAATAGCTACGCCACTGATTCTAATATCTGAAAAAACTGCAAACTGCGTTAAGTATGAACTACACACAATATGCATCATTAAAGCAGTTGTTTGTACCTAAGGGTATTTAATCCAGAAAACACAGAGGCAGGGATATATTGCAGCTTACATCCATCAATAGCCAGCTCGTCTAAAACTGTAAAGTGATCAAACATGTCACTTGTGATTTCACTTATCCAATCGAAATCGTGCTCTATGCACAAGATATGCAGCAACTTCACTTGATCTCCTGGCAAGAGCGACAAATCCGTCTCATTTGGCCCAATTGCGACGAATGAACAGACAAGCATTACGTAGTAGTTACTCCCTTGAACGTACCAACAGCTGCATTCGTTAGGACACTCGAAATCTAGTAAGGTTTAAAAGAGCTTGTTAAGTTGAAACTAGAAATGCGGCAAGTGTTAGCTTTTACAGTTTTATATCCATGTTTTAACATTGACATTATTGCTGTAAAATTTTTGGTCGAAGGGTCAACCCAGATCGCTACACATCTGGATGTTGAAATTGTCGTCGTCGTGTTGTCGTTGCTGTTGTTGTTGCTGTTGCTGCTGCTGCTGTTGTTGTTGCTGTTGCTGCTGTTGTTGTTGTTGTTGCCGTTGCTGCTGTTGTTTTTCTTTTTGTTGTTGTTGTTGTTGTTGTTGTTGTTGTTGTTGTTGTTGTTGTGCCGAAGGTCCGAGAATTTGCAATAGATCGTCATGAAACTTCACACAAATGTACCTGAAGACTGATGATTACAGCGACAACATTGTTTTCGTAAAAAGCGCAAGACTCCACCGTCTCGCAACAGATTATCATGAAACTTTGCAAAAATATACAGGAATAAATTCTGCATCGACTAACAGAGTCACATTTTGACCTGCTACTTTGAATTCAAGATGGCACTGGTAATAATATCATTTTGATGATTATCAGCATAATAACGCTAACTCGCTAAACATGGTAATGAAACTTTGCAGGAACTTACTGGAACGAATTTCACATAGATTGCGATTCGCTATTCAGATGCAAGATGGCGAAAATAACATTATTTTTGAAATAAGCCTAAGGCTACACCCAGATTGTCATAAAACTTAGACTGGAATATCCGCATCGACTTGAAACAGATTTTGATCAGCCATTTTGAGTTCAAGATGGCAGTAAAAACATTGATTCCGAATAACGTGTGAGGCAACTGTACTGTAATAGTAGCGCAAATTTCGCATTTTTAACGGAGTCAGTTTTTTTAGCCGCTATCTTGAATTCAGTGAGCCCTCGACCCGTATTCCGAGTCGAACTTGTTGGTCGAGGCTCCACAAAATCGCTACTCATCTGGATGTTGTTGTTCTTACTTCAAAAAAAAAACTAAGCTGTGATAATAAATCAAAAAAATGTAGTATTTAGGCCTACCTGTGTCGTATGTGAAAACGTAAAGTGTCAGAAAAAGGAATGCTAGAAAGCAGCATGCTCTTACAGGAAGTGTCGTCATGACAACCTGGAACACAAGCTGCGGCGGACATGCAACCCTAAGACAGAATGACTTGTCTATTATATTATGGTCTGTGAGTTGTGAAGAAATGTGATGCACTCGTAAACCTGAGAATGTTTGAAATCTTAGCTAAAAGTAAAAAAACGCGAATCACTAAGGAAAACTTTCCATGTAAATATTTAATTACGTTTGTCATTGTCAGATCAACATAAAATAACATCAAAAACAGAAATTACAAACCTTTAACAATCAGTAAATGAAAAAATTTCCAAAATAATGAAATTCGAAGTTGTACTAAGTTCCGTAATGATGTATCAACCAAAATTTGGTTTTTAATTAACTATCCTTTTTATAACAGTCCACAGTAGCATCAAAAACACAAAGTCAGTTATAACAACCATTGAACAGACTACCGTAGATATTTTGTTAGACAGCATTTACTTGCGTATAATGCTGTAGAATTATATAACTTTTGTAAGTTCAAATTTAAACTTATCTTCAAACAAACTAGAAATTT
This sequence comes from Tubiluchus corallicola, assembly GCA_030141605.1. NCBI lineage: Eukaryota > Metazoa > Priapulida > Priapulimorpha > Priapulimorphida > Tubiluchidae > Tubiluchus > Tubiluchus corallicola. The sequence continues at coordinate 41,144 of JAQGDQ010000890.1, forward strand.
TGCCAATCTTGAGGGCAGAACAGTTTTGTAACATAACGTTAACTGAACAAAAATGGAAACAGAAAAAATGCAACCAAAGAAGGTTTGCAGCGATTTATATGGGAATTTTTTTACAGTAACTCTCTTGTAGAATCGGTAAACGGTAAACTATTTCTACAATATCTTTTTAATTTTTTTTATCAGTTTAGTGAATTTACAGCAAAGATAAGGTGCTTAGCAATGTAATTTCACAAAGCAAATTAAACCTCTAAGTTTCAGACTGCTTCTTTGAAGTAAACCTCTAGGCCTCTACGTGTTCTTAAACAGAACACCGCTGTATTGCATTAATTTTCATCGTACAGAGAACTCTTTTGCGAAACGAAAATTAGTGGTTCATGACGTTGTTATAATGCAACAGTGTTTGCTCAATACATCGTTTGACAGTTGATAAAGTGCATTATAAAATATTAAAATTTCACTCAAATAAAGTAAATAATACTAAAATTATTTTTCGTTTTTTATCTTCCTAAAATGGTTTAGTTCTTTACCTTGTAGTTTCTTGTCTGACTGTATTGCACACTCACAGCTAAGACGCAAGAAGTGTTGTCATTGAATGCACATGTTATCTCTCTCTATATATATTGATATGACGTCATACGTAATAAAGTCAGGCAGGTGGTAATTTTTGTCTTTCACAGGTCAGCTCACTTGTTTACAGGATGTAAATATTAAACTGTTGGCGTTGGACCTATCCCGCGCTCGTTGTGTGCAATTTCTTTAGCTCAAACACTGCCTAAATTCACATCACGACCAAACTAGATGGTCTGTAGTATATATACACAGCATTTTTAAAAGTACGTGGATATTGCATAATTATAGTAAATTATACTGCAGTTTGCTCAAACACGAGTTCAAGTTATTTAGAAGTAGAACACGAATGTTGCGGTCTCAAAATTTCCCGTGTTTACGATGTCATAAGCAGCGCAAATGGCACTATCTGGCGGCTACTATCTACCATCATATTACTTAATAGTAGATTACTTTACCACTCCTACAAAAAGCTGTGTTAAAGTATAAAAAGCTAATCTCATATCACGAAGTGTAGACAACAAAAAAGATATGAAATAAAATGAAATTATTTTTTCCAAAATGTTTATTATTATTATAAATAGCAGTAGTTGTAGTATAAGCTGCATGTGGTATTAATACCGTTCCTGTAATACTGCAACAAAAGTGTGGCATAAAACCAATGAATTTAGTTGTTTGAATGGTTTTAATTATATAACAAAAAAAACAATAAGTAAAGACTCTTAAAGTCCAAAAAAATTTTTCTTTAAACAACCACGCTTTTGTATTTTGAAAAAATATTTTTGTATTTTGTATTTTGTTTTTTCGTCGTGGTTCTGAAATTGAAAAAATACCAAATTAATAAAAATACTATCCGCCAAACTGTTAAAACTTTGCCATTGAAAAGGAAAAAGAAATAATATTTAAATGTGGTACTAAAACAATTATGTAAGAAGCAGATCGTGTGATATGAATAATTAATAAAAGCCTGGAGGTTTTGGAGAGTTGAATTAGGCAGTTACTGTGGTATTCATACAGTGTAGACGGTAAACATACAACAGTACTACAAAATCACCAAGGAAGCTTATCTCTCTTGCAGTTTATAACGTAATGGGCATTTTTTAGTTTAAGTCTCAAATTAAATAAGCCAATGCGACAGAGAAAGTTCTGTTCAGGATTCATACAAAAGAAAGATATCTTCTTACCTTAGTACTTAGGTCCTAATACAGTTTTAATACAGCTTTGTTTTTTCTTATGAAATGACTAGACCCAGTGACTATATATTTACTTCTAGTTACCACTGTGTTTGCCCAACTGTTTAGGACTTTATTAATTAATTATATTACGTATTTCATTTTTTTACATAATTTTTTTGGCAAAAAATTTACGTATTTTTTCTTTTTTTGTTTTCAGTAGCAGTTTGGTTGTACATCAGTATTTTTAGCCATTTCTTTCTTTGTCAATTTCAAAACACTGAAGGATTTTTAGAATCCGAAAACTTGGTTGGTTAGAGAATACAAACTGCTTTGTTGTTTTCTATTATTAAAAGGCTGGAGCCATTGGCTATTGATATACTTTAGCTTTTAATTATAGACGTCTAAATAGCAAAGTTTATAAACCACAAAGAAAACTACACGTTTATAACTTCATAGTTATGTATACATAAATTTATTTTCTCTTTGATACAATATATAGAATCACTTGTAAGTAGGTTTTTCGCTCGCTCTATGTTAATAATAAGGGGCTGAATTGGTTACAAAAAGCCGAAATTTATAAAAACTGCAAACTGCAAAAGAAAACTAGATTGTAATATTGCAGTGTTATGCTTCATAAATGGTATCTCTTTAGTATCTTTGTTACTAGTACCTTCATATTATACTTTTCAGCATTTCAGCATTTTTAAGTAGCAACAGTGTTAGCATAGCATTATAAATTATAAAAGTCATTTTATAACAGCTGATAAATATAGCTATATATATAATATATAATGTGAAATATAGTGATGAACAAAAAACAATGCACGTTTTTGTCAACAAGTATATATTTCAAGGCTCGTCGTATCTAGTAACTAAAATTTAGTAACGCTGCGCCAAGTCAGTAACTGGATGGGTGATCATATTCGCTCTGGGCGGTTTCGTTGACCATAATGATGGGTTTAGGTCCGTTTCACGAAAAGGTTTTTTAACAGAAAAATCGCGGTTACCTTTTAAGTTGCAAGACCTGCTAAATTTTAGTCGGATAAAGCCTTCGATTTCTTTTTTCTGTTTGCTTCTCCCTCTCTACCCCTTTCTCCTTTATCCCCTCTCATTCTTTCCTTCTCTTCCTCGCTGTTCTCCTCTCTTTCTTTCTTTCTTGATTTCTCTCTCTCTCACTCTTTCTCAATACCCTCTCCCTCTCTCTTTTTGCTTCTAATTATATACAGAGCTTTTTTAACTAAAGCCTATTGAGAATCATTGAAAATGACGCAACGTATCGGGTACAGCAGACGGTCAGAAATTTGTCGTATATTTAACGCGCTTAACTCATGTTAATATTTTCCCCTGCGCATTGCAATTCTAGCGTTAAACTAGAATCAATTTGCATCGCCATTTGCCATATAATCACATCGATCAGATGAATGCATATCCTCCCTAAATCAGTGAAATAATTCAGCATAGCAGTGAAAGGAACTGTCCAAAGTAAGATTCCTAAGCAGTCACCCAACTAATCAGTCGCCAGGCTCGACATTGCTTCAGTTCGGTAGCCAATCACATGCCGTGATTACTCACCATTGCGTATATGCAAAGATCAACATGATTTGCTATATAAACGTTCTGACGTTACAAATCTACTTTCTTGCCTTAACGAGTTGACCAAATTTTTCATCATATAATCGGCATTAGTCAATTTGCATCATCTAACTGCGCTTTAAAAAGGATTTATTACATTTTCTGTGAAATTTATTTTCTGGGAAATGACGGTCTTGGGAAAAAATTCTGGGAAATGGCTATTCTGGGAAGTAAATTTTTCTGGCAAAAAACTTTTCCTGGAAAACGAGTCACCTCATAATGATTCTGACAATTTCTTTGCTAAGGAGGGGGCGTGTTTATTTCTAAAAGTGGACCGCTGCAGATTCGGTGTGTAAAGCTACGTTCTTGTACTGCCACAACCGACCATATTAAGTAAGCCCCGGTGAGTGTAGGTTCAGGTTGTGGCGTGTCAGTTTGTATAAAAAGTAACATAAACTGGTTAATTTAACGAAACACATGTCGAAAATCAAAATTACAAATACACGATATTTTTGGGAAATTTTGAGCAACTTCGACTAAAAAAATTAAATATAATAACACATACAATGCTGTTTACTTTATATATATAACACATTTTTAAACATATAAAAATATACAATGATTGTAGTTAATGGTGCCTGGTTCGCTAAATATAATATACTCACATATACACTGGGAACACTTGAAATATACAAACACAATCGGCTCACGGTTAACATGCGTTTCTAGTTAAGCAGGACTTGTTTGTTTAATCATTTATTTCCTAAATTGAAATATTAAAAATGTAACACATCTATAAAGATAACTGCATAAATATAATGAGTAAATTGTGGTATGCATATTATTAACAAGATTCCAGTTTATATAAGGCGGTGTCAAGAAATGATTGAATACATTGTACAGCAGAAATCGAAAAGAATAGATAAAAAACTGACAAAACCACGAAAGGGCGATTAATTTTAATAAAACAAAGGAGTTGTTTTTTAATAAAATAATCGGCCATTAAATATCTGTTTATTAGAAAATTATAGCGTAGTTCTTTTATTACAGCGTCCGCGAATCAATCTTTGTTTTATCAATATTTTCGATAATGGATGCCAAACATATTAAAATCTTGAAGCATTTAATTTTGAGTAAAGAATGGTCATCTTAACATCTGGCACTGCCGTTATTCGCTCTTCTGAGGACAAAATGGACATTGGACAGGGATACAGCTCATGTTGGTTTCTCAAAGGAAATCACGTCATTGCTCATTTCTTTAATAAGAACTTTGTTGAAAGTTCATTTCTGACAACAACAAGCGTAAGGAATTTAAAAACCACGTTAAATGAGAAGCAGTATAATGATTAAAATATCAAAAAATACATTTACATCTATTTTTGATAGCTTTTTATTTTAGAGGTGCCATCATTTCCTGACACTCTGTCAGTATAATAAGGGTTCACAGCACGAATATAAGATTTATAGGCGTTGTCATTGTATCACTTATTAGTACGCAGTTTAATTGAGTCCTACATTTATTTTCAAACTATAATTGGCTATGCTATAGTAAAAGTATGCTATACCATTTTTAGATAGCGGTATGCTTCTGCTAGCGTAGTAAATCTAATATGACAAATAATAATGATAATAATTTTCAACGTGCAGTGATGATAGTGCAATGCACATCGAACAATATATACATGATGATAAATCTATGTTGGACTGTACAAACTGAACTTGCAGTGAATTTAGTATTCGTATGACTTCACATATTGATAACAATAAGGTTTGGCCAGCAGAATTTACTAGTAACTAAACTTTTATATCTTTCTTCTGAATTTCGCCACCTTTACACACAGTTATGCATTACCAATTAAACTTTCAATATTTCATGTTGTATAAATGTAATGTTAACAAGAGCAAAAGTCAATCAGTGACGTCAGAAATATCATTACGTACAAGCATAATGAGCCAGTGAATAAAACCAGCTGAACAGTCAAACATTTCTTACATTAATATAAAAAACATTAATCGTGAAATATAGACATGTAAAACATATAAACATGATTTTTCGAAATATGTTTAAAACTGAATATACGACCATTATGTATTAATTTTTATGTATGAATATAAATTTATATTGAACCTACACGACTGTAAATGACTAATAAAGCTTAATGTAATAGTATTGAGCCGACTCGGCTTACACATGCAGTCAAACGCTGCTCGTTGATAACAACCTTTTCTTACAAAATAACAAAATAAGACGCCACTAGCAGCTGTCATGTGAATCTGACGTAAAACAGAATTCATGAGATTGGAGAAAACGTCTTGATCCTTGGACAAAATCACTGACATTTGTTGATTTCCTAGTGTATAAAGGTGGGAGACAAAATCATCGTCATAAAAACCGCATCACACGAGAAGAAGAATATTAAGAAAAATATGACAAATATTTGTGTATGAGATGGTAAATATTGTGGGATATTCGGTGTGCTAAACGAATGAAAGTCCGAAACCAACGGAAAAATAGCCAACATACCAGCTAGAGGATCGATGAAAAGTCGGCTTTACTAGCCTTTAAGGAGCAATGGAGAGGGCAAGCGCAGCTCAAAACAGCTGCAGCAAGATTTACACGCAAAAAAATTATCAAACATTTGTTATAATTAATATTTCCCAGTTAGGACAGGTACAAAATTACTGCAAGTATGCAAGAAAGCGTTGAAGGTTAATTTTTTGAGGTATTTTTGAACAAAACTGTAAACAGTAGGCAGGCGAGCAAGCTGAAAGAATCGCCTGAAGGAAAAGATTTCTGAAACAGTCAATAAGACAAAAGAAAGTCTTAAGAGGAAGTGTTTTTGACAGTAACGAGCCAATGCGAATATTCTGGTTCGCTGAAGTGTAAAGCACAAAGAAATTTTGAATTTAAGCTGAGGAAGTGATCTACAGGCAAGACATTTTAAAACAGCTTGCGTCATATCAACTGGGGCGTATTAACCAATAGGTTAACTATAGCCTAGGGCGCAGAAGTTTGAGGGACACCACATTTTAGAAAAAATTCTTATGTCTGTGCATACTTTCATATTCATATTTTGTAACACACCACAGACACTTATTAAGTAGCTTTTCGCATTAGAGAGGCGCGGGGACAGAACTATCAGCCTAGGGCGTCGTAAAGCCTGGATACGCCCCTGCATATAAGATAAGCTTGGGCAGCAGAACGTGAATATTTTTATTGTTACAGAGACGAAAATAAGTAAGATGCGGTATATCCAGTTGGTATTAACGTTCAAGAAGATTTGCATCATCTAATGACTTACTCATAGAAATAAAGAATTGTTAGCTAATTAAAATGAGCAATATTAGATTTACAATGTCATAACTTTATATATTAGGTTTGTTGATATTTGTGCAGGCCTAAGTATTGTACATGGCAATTACACAGTTAAACAAATTAGTTTTTGCATTTAAACATTTAATTGTTGGCCGATGATGGTGATTCACTGGGTAACTGCATTAACGTGAGCAGAAATTCAGTAGAACCATTTTGCAAACGAATTTCCCGTATTCCGTCTCAGCTCAGATATTTTCCGGATATTAGTTGCCTTTAGAAGTAGCAATTTCGTAATACTCGTTTCTTTTTGCTTTGTTGCGAAGTCTGGCACAGCCAAATCTCCCAGTTAAAGTACCATTTGTAAGCATGAACTCCTATTTGAACCTGTAGTGAAAAACAGCAGCATGTCAGGACACGTTAGTAATAATATGCTGAACTTTAATTTTAAGTTTAATTAAATTAAAGTTTAACTTTAATTGTAAGTATTACTCGTACGGCAGGAGACCTGACTCTGTCCATCACGCACGCATGCGCATTAGTTTAGTCAGTTAAATGGTGATTTGTTTTTCAAAGGCCTTTGAAAACTCAGAATATTTCTTCCCAGAATGCCGTCATTATTATCAAGCCAGCGCTGTTATGTTCAGTCAATTACACAATATATTATTGTCATTAAATATCAATATTTTGCAATATTGTAATAGTGAACTGTTGTCATTGTATCTTTGTGGAAGTGATGGTTTTCACGTTGATGTTAAAATTTTTGATTGCATTCAAAGTTACGTTAGAAGCACTAAACATTTTAACGTGTTCAGACTTTAAAGGACAAGAAAAGGGGTACCTGAAGTGGTTTCAGTAAAATCACCTTAAAACTGTATTACTTTACAGCAATTGTGTGCGTATATCGTACTCGCGTAAATAAATATATGTATAAGTAAATAAATACTCGGAGATCGATGAGGTTAAAAGGGATGACGACTGTTCTTATCTTAATTTTGTTCTTGCTCAAGTCATGAATACTCAGGTACAGCTATTAGCGAATGCGCACTCGATAATTATTGATATTACAGTAATTAATAGACTCTACATGGACTTGCAATATGCAAGGTGCAAGCAAACGAGTAGCATTATTGACCAAACCAAGCGGCACAAGCATCAAATGTATATCCTCGTTGCAGGTTTAACATAAAGATTAGGCTCAATCCGTGTTAGACTAGCATATCATAGAAAAGAGACAATTTTATTAGAGATCAATGTTACTCCACCAGGAAACCGGAAACTGTAAACATAGAAGCGAGCAAATGCCGTCGTCTCATTCAATTAGAACACTCAGCCTCACTCGAGAGAGGCCAGAGATTTGCACTAATTAACATGGTATTGTTGAAGTAGACTGTTAATAAGTGCCAGGCAAGAACGTATGATTGATTTGTAGACTTATTAGGGAAAACATCGACCAAGGTCAGTCAACATCTGCAAAATATCTGCAAAAGCCTAAATCTATGATTTCTGTTACTAAATAATAAAGTGGTTGTCTAAAAGCCAGTAATAGTTACATTAGTTTGGACAGATCGACTACTTGCATTAGCAATTAACACATCATAATATAATGTACACTCACAGATATAATATAACCTAGATTTTGTTCTGGAAATTCTATAGTAGAGTAGTCAAGTAATTGAGTAATTTTACCAAAAAAAATCAGATGTTATTAAAAGAGATCACGAAAAAAATCATAAATTCCTTCTCACAGATCAAAAACATGAAAAAGATGCACATGAATCAAAGATGGCTGCTGAGCACAAAACGATTTTGGCGTTAATATTTTTTATACAACTCAGTCTCCTGCAAGTCAGTCAACGGTAGGTCCATCTGAAACAGATTGGTCGTGGCAACACTTGGTCCATTACCAAAACTATTGCCTCTATGTCCTAGAATGAGCCACTATACCAGCAGAGATATCTCGGCCAAATTTGGACGCCCTTATGTCTTCACTCTGCGAGGTAAATAGTCATAATCAGCACGGCGCATAAAATCGTTTAGAACGCGGTTCGGTACCATTCTTAACTTTGCTCGTCAAGACGACACCGAGACCGCTGCGTCTTAGCATATCAGAATTATCATCAGAAATATGATTAGTAAGATATTTATGCCATTTGAGATGGATTAATTTCCTATATAGCTACACAATCCACAGCCATATTCCATTATTTAAAAAAATTTTTAAAAATGGAATACTATTAATTGTCAATTTCTATTTATTTGTAATGGCATAATTATTATTATAGTCAAAATATAAATAAACGCTCTCTCTCGCATGACTTGTTGAATGAAGATTGTAGCCCGACAGACCTTTTAAAAAAGCTAGTCCTTCAATGGCTTTTCGTTCTTCTCCTTTGTGTAAATAAAATAATTAGCCTACGTAATAATATCAACTTGCTAATAACAAACTAGAAAATTAAAAAAGCAAAGCAATGATAACGGTCATTTATCAAAAAACACGTACGACGATCAATTGTCAGGGGAATGCCTTTCTCAAGCATCACAATGAACGTATGAGTAATAGACACACAAAAACCATTGCAATTTGAAAGTTAATCCTCTGCATGTTGATACATTTGAAAACGCGACCTTGAAACGCATCTTAAAAACCGTCGCGCATCAAAGCTTTTCTCTGTTTATCTTTATTTCGCTTGTAATAAAACTGATTTCTGACGGCGGAAGGAAGCACACCAACTACATCAAATTATATCCTTCATTTTGATTTTGAAAAATTGCGACTCTAAATCTCATCACTGTAGTTTGCGCGACCAATTTCAACTAGCGAATTAGACGTAATCAGGCAACTATAAGTTAGTAAATCACTCGGGATGTCGGATTATAATAATAAATAGCGTTACTTAAAAGACAGTTTTTCCAAATTGGGTATCTTAAAGAAAACTGGAAACAACTTGATACAACAAAAGTAAACAGTTTCTTTCACTCGGCAAGTATCTTCATGCTAGCATCTAGTATCTTCATGTAATTTAATCTACGTATCTTTACCACGAGAGACTTAAAGGACAAGAAAAGGGGTACCTGAAGTAGGTTTCAGAAAAATGGTCTAAAAAAATTATATTACTTCATAGCAATTTTATGCGTATATCGTACTTGCACTGAAAGGAATTTTTGTTCGTTTTCATCTTAAATCTCCGGCAATACTGTTCCGACGGCGCCATTACATGACGTCATATACGCACAACGTAAATCAGGGAAGAAAAGTAAGTACTGAACTATTTTCTATGCAAGTTATATAACCTAGCATTTCGCTTACCTGATTGAAAGACTTGTGTAACTAGAATAGAAAATTACTAACTATTTAAAATGGTTTCACCAATTGGTAATATGTCGTTGACTTACCTCCAGAGTGCCCCATTCACTAACCAAAAAACCTATTTTTAGTCTTATTCACAAGATACAGTAACTTAAAATTTTATTTTGTTAGTGACGTGTGCTCTACGAATGCTGCGATTTACTCAATGTTATTTAAACTTGTTTCAAATTACTCGTCAAAATGGCTGCGTCTAACGGTCATCGCGGGAGTTTAAATTTAAATGTTTTATACAGCATTACTGCTAACTCAAATTTTGTACGCAATAAGACAGCAGGTAACTTGAGGTAAGTGGTATAAAATTTCAAGACGAATTTTTTAAACTTTGCGTAAGTGGAGTTTTTTTTTGTGTTTTAAGTTACTAGGCTTAGAATTCCTAGAAGGAAGACGTGTGAAAAACGACGTGATTATGTGTTATAATATCATACCCAAAGATGTGGATTTAGACTTTGACATGTTTTTTAACCGTGCACGAGGCGGAGTGATCCTCTATATGTGAAAACGTTTTTCAAAAAGTAGTTTTGCTTATTTTTTCTCAAATCATGTAGTGCCCATACGGAATTCCCTACCATCACATATATATGGACATCTTTTGGTCAGTTGATTACCAAATTATTTCGAAAACGTTTAAACACCTTGGATTTAAATCAGTGTTTGTATTACGATAGGCACATGTAAACAAATTGCTATTATTAGTAATTTAATATTACTTTATTTAGATTATTCTGTAATGTTGTGTATCACATTATCTGGTGCACTTAAGCAGTGTATCTTTGTGCGTCTCTTCCGCTACCTAGTGATCGTTTTTATTGTCATATATTTAGTATTTTTATTTGCTTTATTGTATTATTTTATGGGTGTCAAAAAAACCAACCACACTGCAGTAAACACTGCTGCTACGTACAACAGTGTAGTTTCAGAAAATTTCATTCGTTCATTCTTTTCACATCACAAACACTAATTAAAAATAAGTGTTTAAAAAATCATCGAATTTATGACCTGGGCAAATGTTCAAAGGCTAAATCACCTGCTTATAAGAACCTTTTGAAAAGTAAAAGTCTAATTAAACCACAGAATTTAATCTAGTTTTAAAAGGTTTTGTGGTTTTCCCTGTTACAAGTGGAAATCCATTTACTTATGCTGGTAAGCTATTCCAGACAGGGTCAACCCTATTTGAGAAAAGTCACCAAAATCTTTTTCTCAGTACGTCTAACAAAGAGTTTGAGTGAATGGTTACTTCTGGTTTTGTTGACAATAGCCATAGTAAAAAGATAGTCGAAATCTAGATACAGCTCTTTATGGACAATTTTATGAACAATTTTCCAAATGCAAACACAATTTCATTTCATATAACGGAAATTATTTGTTTTATACATTTATAGAGACGTCTCAGCGGGCGTTTCAGAAGAACCCACTAATTTCATTTTGAATTATCTCTGCAGAAACTAGAATTGACCAGTGACGTTGATCTTGCGGTAAACTCTTACTGAGTAACTAAGTTTTTTTAGCCAAGATTTGAAGTTTTGCCCGCTGCCTTGCTGATTCTAAGCCACGAAGTAAAAATCGCACCGTAGCTGTGTGTAAGAAAAAAACGTGTTGTGTCGCATGAACATTTTGAACAAAGCGGTTTTCCCATTGACAATATAAAGCATTTTTCACATTTTTTGTTTAAAAGGCAGTGAAAAAACAAAAGTTGCAAAAATTTAGTTTGGATTTAAAAAGAACTGTCAGAACGCTGTAAGAAAACACGTATAGGGGTTTGTTTAAAGAGACTTTTATCCCGGGAATTTTGGGTTTGAACACCCTAGGTATCTATTTTTTGAAAAAACTGTGCTTATTGTGAAAAAATGCTCAAAGAATGCAACAACAAATTGGTTAATATAAAAATTTAATTTAGTTTCATAAATTTTAGTAGTTTGTCAATATTTTTCACTAAGAATAATGAAAGCACACCGTCGTCTTTCTCGCGGATTTTAGGAAACTTTTGAAACCAAGATGCTCTTTTAACACCAAATATCTACATATAATTTACAGTCCGGTCTGGTAGCCGAGAAAAAGGGATTGACTGGATTGATACAGCTGCCAAACTTTCAAAAATGATTCTTCAGGTCAACTTAACAGCGTTTTGGACGTTTTTATACAATTTCACGCTTTGGCCCGGGGTACTAAAAGGTCAAGTTGTAAAATTGCTGCAATAGACGAAGATGAGTTTGATGCCACCATCATTTTCCTCATTGCCTCATTTTTACGCCTATATACCACAGTGATGCTTACGGTTTTACAAAAGCGTTTCTGATAATTAAACAATAGATTAAAAATTTAATTAACGGCGAGCGAGCCCAACTATTGATGACATCACAAACTAACATAATTTTCAATAGCAGAAAGATTCCACGAGCGTGTTGCACGTGTTTGCGAAAGCCAAAATTGAAGTACAGTGCTACTGAAAGATATTCAGTGTGTTGTACTAAAACTAGGAAAGTTTTAAGATAAAAATTCTAATTTCAAATTTACCGTTGTGCTCGCGCATGAGCTGTCAAACGTGTGTAGTTCGTCACAAACTAACACATCTCAACTGAGAGGTACAGCACCTGTTTTTTGTGCAATGCGCTTCCGAAATGCAGGCGCTAGTGCCCGTCTATCTAGCGAATGGCGAAATGCATGCAACAGCGAGGAGCTAGTGGCGCGAACGTGAAATTGTGTTTGAGTGGTAATAATTCTTTCACGTAAATCATTTTTGAAAAAATAGTATTTTAAAGAGTAGGTTGTTTTGACCTACAGTCTAAGATTGGGTCCAGTTTTGCTTTAAAGAAGTGAAAAACTGTATCGGTTATTGATAGAAACGCCTTCATCTAGTTTGCACTGATAATGGTGGATGAATCGAGCAATTGCTGCAAATTTTAACAATAATGACATGCAAGGTTTTTCCGGCATTTAATTTTTGACTTGTTGATTTAAAGCTGTTGCCTTTTTGGAAAAAATTAAAGGAAGTGTTTGGGGTGTTTATTCAAAGCGTATGCAACATCAGTGTGGCACTTTTCAACAGACTCCTTATTTTTTTCTTAAAATATCATAAACAAAACTTAAGCACGCTTTTTTGTGCCACATGAGACAATATAAATATAATGCTTTACATAATACTAAGACCATGATGGTAAAGTTTCAGCATGTATTACACAGTGCACAGGTCTGTGCAGTCATACAGTAACTAAATTGAAAGACATAAGACTTGATATGTATTGATATAATTGCAGAAGTAGACACTGAAGAGCTCTGCTCAAAAGTCTTATGTCTTTCAATTTAGTTACTGCATGACTGCATATACTTGTGCACTGTACAATAAATGCTGAAACTTTACCATCGTGGTCTTAGTATTATTTAAAGTATTATTGAAATTCTATACCACAACGAATCTGTTTAAACATTTATTACAATACGTTAAACCAGTGCAATATTCGTACATTCTGCAAAATTATGGTAACGCTTCGACACAAGTATAATAGGTTCGTTGAACACTTTTTCAGACAGCTTAAATAAATTAAACAACTACAATAACAGCAAAAAGGAGGGGAACCGTAATAAGGTGAAAGAATTAAAGTTTGTCAAATGCACTAGCAAACTTGCTATTTTCCAGGATGTTTTTACTGCAAAATACTCAAAATGCACAGAAATTGTACATTGAGTGAAAAACTTCGCTATATTGCCAATCAGTGTTTTTCAAATTCAGTACAATAGTATAGCAGATCCCCGCTGCAGTACAATTATTCTTTTATGATAACGATAAGGTATGAAACATAGTAACTTATTACAATATGAAGTAACAATTATAATGTCACAATGTATTGAATATCACTATATTGTACTGAATGTCACAATAATAAAAACTTCAAAAAAAGTTTATTACTGATTTTGAGAGGTTTGTTTTGCAAAGAAGCTATCATCATCGCAGTTTGTTAAACTCTGACTCAGCATTGTTGTCAAAAGGAACAGCAGAAACTAAATTCGCCAAGACAAACTATAGCGATGTTACTTGAAGTAACCTTGTTAAGTTTACCCTCGTGTAACATGTCTTTGCTGAAATTAAAGGCTAATCAAGTTCACAAGAAAACTAAATTCTCAATTCTCGAAATGTGCGACTGAGTGAAGCCAAACATGACCTTGGTTTTCCTTGAACGCAATCAGGAAGATTGGCAGGCATGAGATATGTTGTAGAACTTTCCCGCTGTCAGATAAATTTCATTCACGTTTTATACAAATAATTTTCGGGAGCAACTCATTATATCCCAACGGACCCTAAAAGTGGGGTGAGGGCAGCCCTAGATTAAATATTAACCATTAAGCAAAATCAGCTCATGCTTGGGGCCTTAGGGGAAGAAGGACCCACACAGTTTTTTCAAATCGAATAATTATCCAAAAGTAAAATATACCGGAATATGTGTGGTTGTTTCTGCTGTGATTGTTACAACATGACCGTACGGATGGGCATCGAAATTCTGGCTTCTGAACAGCCTGAGCTGCCCACTGTCCATATGGTGATATTGATTCATTATATAATGTGTCTTAATATATTTCTAGTGTGGTAATACTTATAAAAATGTGTTGATACTGAAAACAGGATAATCCTGCTTTTGACTGTGTATATTTTATCATATTTATGGTGATGATGACCACGTGACTATTGTAAATTAATCTTTCTGCAAGCTTTTTTTTCCATTTCGAAAGATAAAATTTCATTTTACAGTTTATTATTGTTTCTACTCTCAATTACACAACATGGGGACACCATAATCATTTCAGTGCTTAAAGCCTGTTCAGGTTTTAATCCCGCCCTAAAGAGAAAAGACAAAAACAAGTTTTATTTACCGTCGGTCATTTAACACACAACAGTTATTACTATTAATACTATTATTAGCACCATTACTGTTATTACTATTACTGTTATTACTATTACTATTATTACTATTATTAGCACTAACGTTATTACTACCGTTATTACTAATATTAGCACTAACGGTTATTTAGTGACTTACACTTACAACAATACAGATAAGGACGCAACACACAAATAACAAATAACATATAGGGTTCATGTCCTGGCGTTTGCAGCCGCTAGACTCGAACTCAAGACTGTATGGTTGCAGTCCAAAATCTAAACCACTCGACCACACAACCTACAACCCTGGGGGGGGGGGGGTGAGTCGTGAACGTAAATGCCACACTTACATCTAGTCTATATGTTTCTAGCCGATGTTATTCGTGTTTGCCATACTCTGGTCTTGCGCCTCTGTACATGTTCTGCCAGTAGTGAAGATTAATTGTAATCTGTCCTCCTCGAATCAATATCCAGAACAGTACTCGTACAATACTACCGGCTTCGAATACGTGTAAGAACATAACTGCAATAAAGTATAGTAAATTAAGAATAATGGGCCACATAGGCTTAGGTGTAATATTGCTGCAGTGTTTGAGATGGCTTGTCAAGTTACCTATAAGCAGGCAATCTATCATCAAACAGACAGATACGCATCGATTCAGGTCACGTGTTCTGATCAAGTTGCTAGGTTTCACGCAAACTATAACGACTAAGTAGCAAACCTTTTAACTTGTGAGTACTTCTGGTTTCAATACCAATCATAGAAAATTAATGACGGGAACAACGATAAGAAATCAAAACTAACGTCTGATCACGGAAATCTAAGGCCCATTTCACACAGAGGACGCAAGGAAAATGTCGCACGGAATAACTGTAGTCAGAAAATGAGAGGATCTGCAGAAAATTTTCGAGTTCTTTTTGTCAACGCACGTAACAAGAAAGTTCCTTTCACACAGAAAAAACGCGGTTTTTAACCCGCATTTAGCTACTTCAGAACCTATGATACATTATAATAATGTAACCGGACGCCATTGTATTTTCTCACAACAATCTAGATTCTAATGACAATGACGTTAATCATATCCTGGTAATCAGTCTCGAACCCGAACCGTGAGCCAAAACTTAGTGCGGTTCCTGGCACTGACTAGCGCCCTTCGTTAGTGAATTCCAGTCTGCTTGTCTATATGCTTCATACTCATCTTATCCATGTTGTTACGTATGTAATAAACGGTCTCTCTAAATAGTTTTGGGTTGGTGTTTATCGTTGCTACAATAACATCTATACATACTTATATGTATATATCTACATATATCTATATAAACAAATAAATAAATAATATGTATATATACATATTCTTTATTTGTTTTTAAAAATGTAAGTATAATTATTGCATTAATAAAACAAAAAATCGTCTGTGTGCTAAAAGTCGCATTAAAAGCTTACAATTTTGTGCTGAATCACACTAATTGTTGTTCGCTAAACAAGAAAGAACTAATTAACTAGTTCCGTAAAAACGGAACATGCACTGTTTCTACCAAGCGGCAAATTTCCTCATGAGGAGGACGCGTAGCTTCTAGCTAATGCAGCTTTTTCGCGTGGAAAGCCACGAGGAAAATGCCTTGTGGGACGTCTGTGTGAAATGCGTCATAGAAAAAGCAATGTTTCATTTTCATGAGGAATCACGGAAGGAATTTTCCCTCGAAGAACTTTGCCGCGCGCCTTCTGTGTGAAATGGGCCTTATGTATCACATCAGCTATAACAATGCTTAATCAACGATTGCTGGAAAGAAGCGAATCACTGTAGATTTTTACACTGTGTGTTGGTCGCTCGTAAAGATATTAATGACATTGTCACGCTGAATGTAATGAATGAGGTAGGCAGTTGTAGAAAACGCGTGTGTGCAGTAATTTTTCAACTGTTGGAGGCGCTTGGGAGCTTTTTCAAATTACCTACTGGCGCCAGAGAATTCCAAAGAATCCCGTTCAGCTTCAACAGTTACAACAGATTTGTGTTTCCTCATTTTAATTGTATAGGTACTTTTTGAAAAACCATACAGTTCGAATTTTTATGCATTTCGGTACACTGCATCCGTCACGTTAGAATCCTTCATGCAGTAACTGCAGAGTGTATCATCTATGTTAAGTGGTTATGGCGGGACCGGAATCTTTCTCACTACTTCCTTTCTTCCTCACTCATGTCTTACCTTAAGGTTAAATGCCGAATACAATATAAATTTTAGCTCACAATACATTTATGTGCATACATGTATAACATGTATAAAATTTATTCTGGTTTTATCGTAAATTTTAGCAAAACTCCTTGTTCTTATATATTTGTAAGTAAAGCGCAAATTTAGAAAAGTTTGTCATTTTTAATACTGTCCTAATAGTATAATCTAAATAATCCCAGTGAATGAATTCTGTTATTATGGGCCTTAATTATTGTGAATAATTACTAAAATATTTTATAAGCAAATTACACTTATATCATGATACAGTGCAGAATCATCGCCTTGCAAAATAGAGGCCTTGCAAGTATATATATATATATATATGTATGTAAGCAAGGCCTCTATTTACATATTGTGCAAATAAAGATTTATCATCATCATCATCATCATCATCATCATCATCATCATCATCATCATCATCATCATCAAGATCATCATCATCTTCATGAATTACCTTAGTTATACTTAGGATACATGCTTCAATACGAAAAATATCCAGCAGTAGTATTGTTGATGAAGCTAACCGAAAACATTTTCAAAATCTGACAGCCAACCATTGACTGAGAAGACCCAATGTTGCTTCAATTCGTCGCCAAATACACACAGTTAACGTCCAACCGCATTTCCCTTCACCCGTAAAACCACTTAAATAAATGATATTTACTGGCCTTCTCACAATTTGGACTTACATTACTGCACAACCTATAGTTATTCAGCTTCATTTAAAGTGCTATATTTACCACTGAATCGATAAAGTAATGAAAATTTTACCCAATATTTGCACCGTATAGTGGACACAAGAGACGAGCAAAGCAAGACGTAGCAAAGCTTTATCCACCGAATGACACATATGTACTAAAAACGCTGTTATACCTGAAATTAATAATATCTTAGAATTACATTTATAAAATGAAAAGAAATGTATTCTTGGCTGAAATGACACTATCCAATAATTCCTAATATCTTAGAATTACATTTATAAAATGAAAAGAAATGTATTCTTGGCTGAAACGGCACTATCCAATAATTCCTAATATCTTAGAATTACATTTATAAAATGAAAAGAAATGTATTCGTGGCTGAAATGGCACTATCCAATAATTCCTAATATCTTAGAATTACATTTATAAAATGAAAAGAAATGTATTCTTGGCTGATATGGCACTATTCAGTAATTCCTAATATCTTAGAATTACATTTATAAAATGAAAAGAAATGTATTCGTGGCTGAAATGGCACTATCCAATAATTCCTAATATCTTAGAGTTACATTTATAAAATGAAAAGAAATGTATTCTTGGCTGAAATGGCACTATCCAATAATTCCTAATATCTTAGAATTACATTTATAAAATGAAAAGAAATGTATTCTTGGTTGAAATGGCACTATCCAATAATTCCTGACTCCAAAACAGATTACATTACATAACAAAAAATTTCTGCACTCACAAGATGGCGCTAACATTTAAAATGGCGCGAATTTCGAATTGTGATTAGTTGCTCTATACGGCGAATTTCGAATTGTGATTAGTTGCTCTATACGGTTGTTTTATTGACAAGCCACTGGCATAGCAGTGTCTAGTTTTTTGCTGAATTACTGCTGTGTTTACCTGTCTTGAGGGCAGAGTTTTTCTATTTTAGAATTCTGCCTGCCCAATGTCTACAATTGACGTAATGGGCATATGATGATGATGATACGGTTGTTAACGAATGTTTCTCATTCTTAAACTTAAACTTTCTGTTCTTTTAAAAAATATA
>JAQGDQ010000890.1:62500-83288 GCA_030141605.1 Tubiluchus corallicola
TTGCTGTTGCTGTTGCTGCTGTTGTCGTTGTCGCTGTTACTGTTGCTGTTTTTGTTGTTGTTGCTGCTGCTGCCGCGCTTGTTGCTGTTGCTGTTGTTTTTGCTGCTGCTGCGCTTGTTGCTGTTGCTGTTGTTTTTGTTGTTGTTGCTGCCGCTGTTCTTGTTGCTGCTGTTTTTGTTGCTGTTGTTGCTGTTGCTGTTGTTGCTGCCGCTGTTCTTGTTGCTGTTGCTGCTGATGCTGTTGTTGCCGTTGCTGTGTTGTTGCTGCTGCTGCTAGCGTTGTTCTTCTTGATGATGATGATGTTATTTTTTGTTGTTACTGTCATAATTTGCGTGAAGAGAAAGTGCACTACCACCACCTACGGCTATGTGATTGCAGGTAATGTCATGATTGCGTTTGATAATTTCCCATTCACATTCTCGTTAAAATTTCGCTATAAATGCAGCGCAAGACAGCATGGTGACGTAAAATCAATAGCTTGCAGCGATTATTAAAATCTCAACATGCAGCGCCTAACAAGAATATTTCACTCAACGTGGCATTTTCGAGTTTCATGAAAAGTCGAGTTCTGAGTTGCGTTTGAAATCCTGCTTCTACCTGTCAGCTTTAGATTTTTTCAGCACTCGTGAAATTCGTTAGGCTGAATTGGCGCCTTCTGCCCAACTCTATTTTTGTTCTAGCAGCTGCAGCAGCAACTATATTGCGTCTATCATTTTAACACCATATTACGACGAACGTCTTTGCCAGAAAGAGACACTTAAATGAGGGATAGAAAATAAATCGCTTAGACCTGACAGAGCAGCCACTTGAGAATCGCACGGGTGATTGAATTATGAATCCGACTCAAACAGTTGAAACTTAAGTGGAAATGTAATAGAAAAGACATTAAGGCAATAATGATTAATAACGTTAGACGATTAAGAAATCGATAGACAGAATGGAGGTGGAAGAGATTTTAACTACTTGCTGTGACGTGAGTAGAATCAGTAAAAGAATAAAACCAAATCAGTTTTGACGACAAATAGACAAATACATATGCTGACAAGCAGACAGACAAACAGACAGGCAGACAAAAACGCAAACAAAATGGAGATATAGAAACACGGAAAGGAGTGAGTAGGAGTGTGTGAAGAAGTGAGACAAAGAGGGATAACATCACACGCATACAGGAGAGAGAGAGAGAGAGAGAGAGAGAGAGAGAGAGAGAGAGAGAGAGAGAGAGAGAGAGAGAGAGAGAGAGAGAGAGAGAGAGAGAGAGAGAGAGAGAGAGAGGAGAGAGAGAGAGAGAGAGAGAGAGAGAGAGGGAGAGAGAGAGAGAGAGAGAGAGAGAGAGTGAGTGAGGGAGAGAGCAAAGAGATGGAACGTTTAAAACCAGTTCTCGGAAATGCACTAGCTAAAGAAACATCATTATAAAAAAATGTTAAGATAATCATTAGAGGACTTGTATAACTTAAGACAGCGTAATTTAAACAGAATACAGGAGAGCATTGAAATCAGTTTGAGGGAAGTTGTTCAGAAGCTAGCATTAGCTGAGGAAGTTTGTCCAAATGATAAACGTTGGGTCTACTTAGCAAGACATTTTAGCTCAGACATCTTTAACTTGTTTATGTGTCCTTCAGCAAGCTTAGCTTGAAAGTGATGTATAAACATGTCAAAGCCAAATCAACTGTAAAGCAATTTAACCTTCTACATCGGAAGTTTCTAAAGTTGCTCGTTATTTTTGAATTTTAATTAAAAATTAATAGCAGTTATAATTTATATAATAGGAACCTATGACAGTTTGGTGACTGAATGTCTGATTCATAAGAATTTTAATGGCTTCATAAATCTACTGTAGCAATTTTAATTTACTAATATATATATATATATAAGCCACGGAGCTTTAAATGTTGACTCAAAGTTCTCAGTTACTGAATTCACAAGATGGACGTCGTCAGTCCATTGGTTGCAAAGAAAATTGCAAATCAAATTACTCAATGAAATCAGTGAGGGATTTATGAAACACTTTGGATAATTTTAATCATATGCCAATTTCGAACAATTTTCGTAGCTGTTTATATTTTAACTTTTACTTTACGTTACAAAAACATCTTACAATTTCAAACAACGAGATTTTAAATTCATCTTGAGAAAATTTTCAAAGCGTCATGTTTTTATGGAGAAATGATAATTACCTTAGATCTATGTACGTCGCCATTATCTGTTTCCCCGACGCCCAAAACTTTTCTTGTTTTCAATCGACTCTGTAAGTCTCCTGAACTGTGTTTTCTGAAATAAAAGCAATAAGAATGAAACAAAATTTCTAGTACGAAATACAGCAAAGCCGCGTTACTGCAGTAATGCAAGTTCACTTTGTATTCCCGACTCTTGCTTACCCATTCCCAGACAGTCTTGACTCCTGCTTACCCATTCCCAGACAGTCCCGACTCTTGCTTACCCATTCCCAGACAGTCCCGACTCTTGCTTACCCATTCCCAGACAGTCCCGACTCTTGCTTACCCGTTCCCAGACACTCCCGACTCTTGCTTACCCATTCTCAGACAGTGCCGATTCCTGCTTACCCATTCCCAGACAGTCCCGACTCTTGCTTACCCATTCCCTGAAAGTCCCGACTCTTGCTTACCCATTCCCAGACTGTCCCGACTCTTGTTTACCCATTCCCAGACAGTACCGATTCCTGTTTACCCATTCCCAGGCAGTCCCGACTCTTGCTTACCCATTCCCAGACAATCCCGACTCCTGCTTACCCATTCCCAGACAGTCCCGACTCTTGCTTACCCATTCCCAGACAGTCTTGACTCCTGCTTACCCATTCCCAGACAGTCCCGACTCTTGCTTACCCATTCCCAGACAATCCCGACTCCTGCTTACCCATTCCCAGACAGTCCCGACTCCTACTTACCCATTCCCAGACAGTCCCGACTCCTGCTTACCCATTCCCAGACAGTCCCGACTCCTACTTACCCATTCCCAGACAGTCCCGACTCCTGCTTACCCATTCCCAGACAGCCCCCACTCCTGCTTACGCATTCCTTTTTTACCAAGATCTACTAAAATAGTTAACATAAGTTAGCCCACATTTCGCATATAACCGTTTTGTAACATGTCTTTTCACTCGCTCGATTTTATCAATCATAGTAACATTATATAGATCCATACAGGGGTGCAATATACCAACAAAGGTCTAACGAATGACTTATATGAAGTTAAAAGATCGTCAACGTTTTTCATAACAAAGCAGCGAAAAATTATATTTGCTACTTTAAAATGTAGAGAGTTAATGAATCTTTTTAACATCAGTATGTTAACGGCACTGTAGTCTTAGTTTTGTATCTAACGCATGTGTCTTTACAGCGTTTATGCACTAAGAAGTGTCATTATACAAGCGTATTTTTTACTTTTCCGATATTAGTGTTTATATAAAGCTTTTTATATATAATGAACAGTTGCTGAACATTTTCGTTTTCTCTGAGATTATAAATTTTGAGGTTTGTTTTTTCAAGCTTCCATGCGTTTTGTTAAAAGTGTAATCGGTTAGATTTGAGCAACCCATGTATAATCGGTTAGATCTGAGCAACCCATGTACAACCAACATTCTTTAGAATTTAAAATATCTACTACACAGTCACACTCTGTGATGACAACGAACCACGCCATTTTGCGACCTAATCGGTAGTAACAATATTGTTTCTTCGATAACTACAGGATAAGTATTTGCTATCCCAATCACCGCTCACATGCTGTTCTTGTTCCATTCAAATGCTCGTTTTACTAAATCCATTTATGGCGAACTTAAGAAACTCTAATAAAAGGATCGATGACAAAGCGTTCGCTCTAAAAATGTTTGGTTTTCTCAGGCATGTAGCTTGGCATTAGTAGTTTGCCTAGGGAAAGTTCACTAAACAGCTGCATTGAAAGATGTCTACTCTGTGCAGCAGCAATGGCTCTTATCACCAGCACCATTATCATCGTCACCATGATTATTGTCACCACCACCACCTCCAACACCACCGCAACCATCATTACCATTACCACCACCACCATCATCACCACCACCACCTCCACTACCACCACCATCACTGTCACCACCACATACACCATCACCACCACCACTGTCACCAATACCACCACCAACACCAACCACCACTACCACCGCCACTGTCACCATCAAAATTACCACCACCAACACCACCACCGCCACCACCATCATCACTACCACCATCACCATCATATAATGAGAAAAAAACAACAGAAAGACCCTAAAACTGCAGCTGTGTATAATTTTCTGCTGGTTTACGATTTTGCAGTAAACATTTTTGGCGTTCTCTTACTGACCTCTTAGCTGATTTAGCTTTCAATTCTCCAGTTCTTCCAAAACAGTTTTAAGAAAGCTTGTACCATGAACATGAGTAAAACCTTAATCATCAAAACACAAAAAAACGAACTGATGCGCCAATGGACCAAGAGGACAATTTGGACCGAGAAGTATGAGGCTGGTAAGCAAAATGATTTTAAGAATCAGTCAGAAGAGTCAAAAGAATGATGAAGTAAACACAAGCATGGGACCGTGACCATGTAATGTAATGTATTGGAATAGAATGGATATTGAAAAAACTTTCGTAATTCGTTATAGGCATAGCCTGATTTGATGGGTCACAGATAAATACGAGGATCAGTGAATGTTCTACACGTGGATTTTGTTGTCAATAACAATTGGAGAGGCTAGCTTTGCTTACACATTCCTCGCGAAGCATTTACAACCGTCCCGTATAGAAGTGGCTTTACTCCACCAATAAAAAACAGACCTGGGATCAAGTATGCGAGTGTAATAAACCATCCCTTTCCATCATATTCTACAACAAAGAGATGTCGATTTGTCATCTATCGTAAAAGTAATTTTTCAAGTTTACCTTACGCGCTGAATAGAACCCCCCTTCCGCTGCTCCTGCAGCCGCCCTGCTTCGCATCCTAGAACAGCGAAATGGCTTAGGAAGACGAATGGCATGATATCCCAGAAATAAATTAAGTCTTTGTTCAGAAAAACAGAAAACAGTCGTGGACAGATTAAAGCAAAGCATCACAAATGGTGTGTCACAATAGAATAGCATAATTTATATGTCAAAGCAAAGCCTTCGTTATGTGGCTCATATGAGAGAGGAATGTTTTTGTATTCTTTCTGATTTCTGTCCTGATTTTCATTATATGTCTCCTAATGAGCAGTTCGTGTTTTTAAATGCGTCATAAGAAGCAGAAGTTATTAAAATTAATTCTTGATTGGTCCACAGAATATTTGAAGATAGGCCCGACAGTGATAACTCAGAGCAAGCTTGATTAGCTGATTAACTGTAATACATGTAATATTAAGTTTATGTTATATGTGTATGTTGCTCTGCAGTATGCGTTTTTTGTGCTTGAACCATTACACCACTTATATGTGGTTTCTTTGTTCTGACGTATGATGTTTCTAAGTCGTTTTTTTACTCTTGTATTTTGCTTTGCTCAATGGTTTAATTAATAAATAATATGGCTTGATTAACTAAACTGAAGCCAAAATGAAACCATTTTCCCATTGTACTGACAAACTTGGTCCACATGCTCCATAACAATACAAAAGTAATGCTAGAGCAACAGCAATGAAATAAATAAACGAAAACCCTCCAATAAAATAGGCCAGCAAAAACAAACTTGTCTGTAAGCAAAATAGCGTCGTTTGGTAATAAAATATCTGAGCTGTAATCTTTAATTGGATAGGAAGGGCGATGATTAGCCAGATTAGTCACACTAAATTAAATCTCTGTTTTGTTTTTCTGCTACAAGAAAAAGAGGTAGTTTAACGAGCTGGTAGTTCTGTGAGCTAATATACTGTACAAGCAGTAAACTGGCTTTCAGACTTTGAAATATGTTTCTTGCTCGTTAAGACTATTATAAGCTTCAGATAATCCTGCATCACTTTAGGCAGGACTATTGACTCTAATCGTGACACTGAACAATGAATTAAAGCTGAAGGATCACATACAAAAAAAAAACTAAAAACGTGCTCATTAATAGTGACAGGGGAAAGGAGACCATAGGACAGAGAGAGAGAGAGAGAGAGAGAGAGAGAGAGAGAGAGAGAGAGAGAGAGAGAGAGAGAGAGAGAGAGAGAGAGAGACAGAGAGAGAGAGAGAGAGAGAGAGAGAGAGAGAGAGAGAGAGAAGAGAGAGAGCGGTAGCGAGGGAGAGGGGGAGGGAGGGAGGGAGAGAGAGAGGGCGGGACGGAGAGAGAGAGGAAGAGAGAGAGAGAGTGGGAGGGAAAGAGAGAGGGAGGGAGGGAAGGAGAGAGAGAGAGAGAGCACTTGAGCGAATCTCGTCGCGATGCAAGGCACTCTTATACATCGCTCAGCCAGTGGTGTTGAGACCTGCTTCAGGCATCGCATCTCTATTATGCAAAGAATGAATTTGGTTGCCCACTACAGCACCTGGATGCAGCTCAGTCTTTGTTACGTTTAGCTGTAGGTAATGTAGATTTGCGTCTGCTCACTGTCGGTTAACACCTCAAATGCCCTCAAAAGAAGAGCTTCAAGGTGATGGACGTGATTAAACTCTCAATGGATTGACGAAGATTTAGTGTTTACTTAGCAGGCTGTTGATATTCTGTAATTCATAATGGTTGGATTTAACGGATCACTAGCAGGCAGTGTTACTGTAGATTTGGGGGACTTGCAGCTTTTTATTGTTAACTAAATGTTATCTGTTCATTTGCTAATATTAGAACTAAATGTTTTCTGGACTAAGACACTGCAGCACGCTCATCTTCTTCTATGTCTTGAGTTCCCTGACTCATATTCCATAGCTTCGCAGCAGATGCCTTTGGGGATGAGCAACTCTACCCCACAAAGACTTATCATTGAAAAAGCCATGGAAACCTGTGTCATTAACTGACATTGAGGAATTAACGATGTAGTTACAAACGCGTCGTAATGCATTTTAACCGCACTTTAATTACGTTCACAGAATAGTATCCATATTTTACAAGCGGCAACGTGATAGTAAAAACGAATGAAGCCAGTTTCCAGTCAGAACAAATTAAACACGATTCTGTTTAAAATCATTTACAGCATCTTGACAGGCAAATTATTATCCTGCTTACAGAATGAGTCTAGTGTAGTGAAACACTGTAGGTATTTGATTTTATGAGAAAGAGGAAAAGAGAGAGGGCGGAGACAGCGAGCAACAAAAAGTTAGAGAGAGAGAGAGAGAGAGAGAGAGAGAGAGAGAGAGAGAGAGAGAGACAGAGACAGAGAGAGAGAGAGAGAGAGAGAGAGAGAAGGAGAGAGAGAAAGGGAGAGGGGGAGTTAGAGGGGTAAAGATAGAGAGAGAAGAAACGAGAGAGAGAAAGAGAGAGAGAGAGAGAGAGAGAGAGAGAGAAAGAGAGAGGAAGAAGAGAGAGAGAGAAAGAGAGAGAGAGAGAGAAAGGAGGAGAGAGAGAAAGAGAGAGGGGGAGTTAGAGTTGTAAAGATAGAGAGAGAGAAGAAAAGAGAGAGAGAGAGAGAGAGAGAGAGAGAGAGAGAAGAAAAGAGAGAAAGAGAGAGGGAGAAAGAGAGAGAGGGAGAAAGACGAAAGAACAATGAGGGGCAGGGAAAAGGAGATAGGAGAGATGGAAAAAAGGAAAGAGAAAGTGATCGATGATAACGACAGTCGATTAACCTGTCGTTACAGTTTAATACAAATTAGGAGAATGAAAAGTCTAGGATTGGATCTTCTTCACGTCCACCATGAGAAAAGCGATGACAAACGTGTAAATTTTAGTAAAAGCTTCTGGTGTTAACACTGACGTTTTCGCCACAATTTCTACAGCATTTCAAGAAGTGAAACTTTTTCATTGACGATTACGTCTTTTTTGCGTGTAATAGGCCCACATTCTGCGATTCAAAACTGTCACTCTCAGACCAAATGCACCATAAATGATTAACAATAATATGACAAGAAATGATCATACAGTAGTCATCGGGGCTTTCAACATGCCTTTTTACAAGTTGTAACCACCTTTTTGCATCACCAGCGTTTTAACAAAACTGTATGCTTTGAGTTATTTATGCACTACACTTAACATCTGTTATTTCAAAAATCCCTCGTAATCTTTTTTCTGATCACGGAAATCTTTAAAAGGGCGAAACTTAAAAAATTCAGACAATCCCGTTACGGTTATGCGTCGTGCCATTCCATTTGCAGAGCCTAGACGCTCAAAGAATCTCCATAACAAATGAAAGAGGTTAAAGCATTTAGTGTGTCAACTGAAAAGAGCCACATTTTAAGAAATCTCTGCTTGCAAAATAAACTAATTGACTGACACTCTCCGACAAAGAATGAAATAATGGCTGTCAAAGCTTTCTAAATCCCTCTGACTGCTAGAGGATTTCGCATCAATATCTGTCTGTGGAGTTTTCCAACGTGAGAAGTAATGATGCTTCTTCCCCGATGATTAATTAAACAGATACGAGTCTTATCTGACACAACAGGACTGAGGTCGATGAAAAAGTGGCAGAGATGAAGAGGTAAAATTGAAACGAAGCGTTTGCTGTATGATGGCTTCGTATCGACTCAATGATTTGCGTCAGCAAAAGAAAATGAGCAAAATGTAGCTCGAAAGCGAACGTTAAACAAGGCCAAGAGTAGCGGAAAATACATTTCTTTATTCTATAACAAAACCGTTAATTAAAGTAATCTTGCACAGAAGAAACTGCGTCCAAAATGCACTCTTAATATTTTATTAATTTGTGATCAGGAAAGCAGCAGACAACTTATCATCATTTGTTTACATGATGAGCACCATTAAGCACCCATATAAGTGTCCATTACCTGTGGATAGTTTGAAAAACCCAGATGTTGAATTTGCTATAAAACCACGCAGATAAACCTTTTCTTCATTGAAATTGAAAAACAGATTAAGATGCATTCGGATGTTCTAGAACAGAAGTGAACAACTTTAAGACTGGGAGCAGCAGAAAATTAACTGACGTCATCGTTTATAGATACAGTAACCTAGCAACTGTTGTAAATATGACAAATTACGCACACTGCATACTTATTTACAACAGTAAAATATGGTGTTTAATGATTTCTCAAGAAAAGCAGATTTACACGTTTCACAGAAGTCTTCTAAGGAAAGTTTTAAAGATATGTTGACAGTACATAATCAAAAACGAAGATTTTTACACTAGAACGAAAGAAAATCCTTGGAGTTCAAAAGTCAAGATCTGAAGTTTAAGGTGGTTATCACACCTTCTCAGCTTACCAAGTAACACCGGTAACAATTGCTATAAAGGAAGCCTTAAAAACTTGCAAAGATCCACCTGGCAAACCTAAAACAACTTGGATAGCTAAGATAAATAAAGATGTTCAGCAACTTCAACCAAATCTAGCTTTAGGAGTAGCAGAACTTACGCTGTTAGCTGCAGATAGAAGTGGGTGTAACGTTCTAATAAATGTGAATGTCTCAATGTCTACAATAGATGGAGTGTGTTTGACTCCCACTGCGTCTGAAACTAGGCAATACTTCAGAAAGAACTTTCAAAACTAACATCGGTGTTTCTCAAGGCGATTGCCTCAGCCCAGTACTTTTCACATTGTACTTAGCCAACGCTCTCCAAATCGATGAACACAAAGTGTTGTATAATAAGAAGTACATGGAAGAGATAAAAACTTATTTTGAAATGGGTTTTAACGTTTAACACTTACTATCTTTTAACATGGGTCTTTGGAAAGCGACAGTTGAGTAGTACATACCAGTCTAAAAGAGAGAAAGCTACACTAAAAACCCATAGTTTCGACATGTGCAGTAACCATTACTAACATGTATTTGCTAAAGAGAGGCTATTATGTGTTTTTAAACAACTAACTAACAATATATGTGACCACTCCTAAGCACAGAAGATGATATTGAAAGTAAAAAACAGCAGGCAATGTTTGGTTTTATCCACAAATCAATATGTAACTAGTATCTTCGTTTACAACAGCGAAATATTGGCCGTTTAACCGCAAGACAAGAAACAGAAATCGATGTACTTGACACAAGTTGGTTCAGAAGAATTCTAGAAATAAAATAACCGTACATGATTTTAGACGAGCAGCTGTACAACAAAATAATATGGAAACTTTGGAGAGGACTCTGCGTACGACATTTAATGAGATTAGCATCAAACGAGGCACTGAAACCTGCTAAACGACCTCCAGGCAAGCTGAGGCAAAAACAACTTAGATATCAAAGAATTAATAAAGATTTACAACAGCTGAGACAACATTTAACAATAGCATCACAGGAGTTGAAAATTTTAGCTGCAGACAAGAAACAGTGGGGTGCTCTAATGAAGGACAGAGTTTCAATGTTTAGAGCAGCAGCATAATAATAATAATAATAATAATAATAATAATAATAATAATAATAATAATAATAATAATAATAATAATAATAATAATAATAATAATAATAATAATAATAATAATAATAATAATAATAACAACAACAACAACAACAACAACAAGCAGTAGTGAAACTACAATTAAATACATTATTTTTGAGAAATTCCCAGAATCAATGCAGATAGCTTATTTTGTGTGTCAGACAAATCAGCTCGGTTTCGAGTGACAGCACTCAATTCGCCTAAGTAAATATTATAATTGAAATGAAAGCCAAAAAAGTCAAATAAATCAGCTTAAGAGCATAAAAATTCAATTTTTCTGTAAAAAAACCACCATGGAAAACGCATTTTAGATATTTGCTCCATAAAGTCCACGCATAATACATTAAGTAATGAAATGTTTCATAACTCTATTTTCATGTAGGTGTCTTTGTAGACCTTTACAAAAACTAGAGACATTTACACGACATCAGCCTTGTTAAGAGGATTTAAGGTGAAACTGAGACAGCCATTAAGCCGTGATATATATTTCCAGGTTTTCTTACAGAAACTTTGTGAGATAAATCCATTTTGAGGATTACTTCATGAAAACACCGTAAAGAATCTCAGAGCTGTTATCAATTAGAATCAGTAAGAAAAACAACTATATCAACGAACATCCACCTCTAAATCTTATTCCCATTTCCAAATCTCCAAGATTTTCCTCCTTTTGAGATATTTATAGTTTGAAAATCCTATCGTAAATTATTCAGCATTGATTTAGCGTGACGTCAGCCTGCTGCCTGCAGAATATTGAGAACTTAGTCGCTGATGCCTTGCATAATTAACTTGTTAACAATTTGGATTTTGGTAAATTTAATAAAAATTCAGTGAATATGATTTCAAAAGTTTGTAGCAGCAGAAACACAGTTAACCGTTAACTGTACAGATTACTGTTGCGTAAGGTGTTTGATTATATTTCACCTTCGCAACACCTTAACCCTTTCAGTCCCAAATTATTTTTTTAATAAGGAAAATTTTTTTGGCTTGGTACTTTTGTTCAAAATGTCCATCTTGTTTACACATAATAATTATTTTTTTCTATCTGTGCCCGTGGAATATAGCCTGTATCACACGGGATACATTGGGATTCAATGGAAGCATAAAATGTGATTCATTTTGCAACTGCTGATAATTTTTTAAAGTATTTAAGACATTTAGTATGCATGCTATGCTGATCTGTACGAAGTCGTCTCTAAAGTACTGTACCTTGCGCAGTTTTTTTTATGCTATGTAGATTTTCTAGTTTGCCATTTTATCACCATTTTTAGTCTATTGTTATTGCCTTAAATCAAAATAACTATTAACAGATCAAATAACTGTCAGTTTTAACATTTTATTAATTTAAAGGCAGAAAATATTCTCGTATCCTACGGGATACAACGGCATGAAAGGGTTAATGAAAGCGACAAAATAGCGCTTGTTTCTGTGATACTTGAGGACCAGAAAACAGTCACGTTCATTACCTTTTAGAAAAGCTAAGTTGCCTTTTAGAAAAAGCCATGAAACAAAAGACACGCTCACAGCAACATTAGTACCTTTCGTTCTTGTAGTGATGCCTTGTGCAAGGGCATCGTAATTGCCTCAAAGGAGTTCTACTGCAGCAGTTAATGAGCAATTTTTTCCACAATTAATTTTCGCCTTGCTCGGGTAATAACAGTTTGCGTGCTGACAGCTCACTGAATCTTAGGCTAGGTGGGCACGAACTGAATTCTCATTAGCGCAGAAGCCAGTTGTTCAAGTGAGCATCAGAATAGAAGACAATTTGCTGCACTAACTAAACCTGCAGTGACTTTTTGAACCAGAGAAACCAAGAGTAAGTTGTGGTGCAAACAAGCAAACACAATTAAGAAAACTTTCCCAGTGGTGAAATTAACTCAAAGAAAATATACTTAGAAAGCTGGGGGCTGAGATGAATGGAAAAGGAAAGTGGGGAAAAGCAGACTCACACAAAATGAAACCCGAGAAACTAAAAAATGCGGAGTCTAAAACTCGACAAAAAATCTAAAAATGACTGGGACTGAAACTAAGTCAAAAGAAAAGAAACTTCGAAAACTTAGGACCGAAACTAGATTATCAGAAAGGAAGTTAAAAAAATTGGGATTTGAAACTAGACTAACAGAAAAGAAGTTCAAAAAACTTGGGATTGAAACTAGATTAACAGAAAAGAAGTTCAAAAAACCCGAGATTGAAACTAGACTAACAGAAAAGAAGTTCAAAAAACTTGGGATTGAAACTAGATTAACAGAAAAGAAGTTAAAAAAACTTGAGATTGAAACTAGACTAACAGAAAGGAAGCTCAGAAAACTTCTTGGATAAATTTGCACGTACTAGAAATCTCCTAAACTAGAAAGACTGAAACTGAAAGAGTTTGGGCTTGAAATTACCCGAATAGGCAATTATAAAAGTTTAAGACTGAAACTACACATGTGGATTAAAAGGAAATTTAAATGTGTTAGATCTAAAACTGGAACATTTGCGGGAAAAGATAGAGGCTGAAACTGTATGAAAATGTAAAATGACAAGGTGACATTATTGCATCTGGGGAATAGAAATCTAAAGAAGATTTGGCTATATCCCTCTTGTATACCAGGAATAATCTAGCACTTAATGGTGTCTAGCGAGACTAGTTCATAATTCCATAATCCTATGTTCACAGCAGCTCCGGAAAGCCACAGAGCAATTTGTTGTACGGAGGAGCGACGCAGTATCTAAACTAGTGTAGCGAATCCCAGTCAAGAAAGAGGCGGGCAAACTTGCCCGTTTTACAATACATGGCGTACCGTACATTTCCCTGTTTTAGTCTAAGTTCTAGTCTCGTACTGCGATTAACCACTGTGACGTAACCGTGGTTATTCTTAAATTATCTGCATTTAAATCAGAAAGAGATGTGAAATTCAAATTTGGATACAAAAGAAAGCACTGTTAAAGAAAACGTTTGCCACTCGTATCGGCACGTTTGCTCAGTGATGCTTCATTTTCATTCACAGATCTGGAAAAGACAGTTTTCGTGCGCGATGTTCCCTCTGCCAAAATTGATTGAAATTATTTCAATATCGTTTTAATACGCTGGATCGATTGCACTGGGCAAGGGTATCTAAAAAAGGTCAGTCATTCACTTAATGGCAAAATTGACTTAGAGAAAACACGTTTAAAAAGCTTGGGACTGAGGAATGAAGCAATGAAAAAAGTAGACATCTGATTAATTTTGTTAAAAAGGTCGACCCCCGGGGGGGGGGGCAGACAAAATCGATCAAATGACTAAAATGGTTTATTGACATGAATGTCTGTATTATTAATGTAGTTCGACTAAACTGTACAAAATATACAAAACAATCATTATATACAAGAAATAATATGCTACCTATTGCATACAATATCATTATAGACAAAACACTTTTGTTTCTGTTTTATGCCTTTTTATAGCAATTTTTAACGGCTGGGAGAGCTATTTGTTTATGCGCAATTCAGAAAATACAACCCCTTTTCCCCCTCTCCTCTCCTCCCTTCTCATGTGAGAAGGCAATACTTTACTCTGTTTAACGTTTGGATATTAAAATGTAAGAGAAGTCAACAGGAAAGGTCGTCACTCCCCATGTAGAAACAGCATGCAACGTGAACCGCTTAATTAAGAAATAAGATTCTCTACTGATGACTGTGACAAAAAGACTGACTTTGTCGAGCGGAAGAAAGGACTTTGACAGAGGCGATTTACAGCAGAAATTATTAATGAGTTTGCTGTTTACATAATCGAACGCACAGACAGACAAACAACATTAATGCCTTGGATAAGGAACGTTTGTGTTTTGCAAAGGTGACCGAAACGTGCATTCATCAAGTCTTACAGCAAAACCACTTCGCTTGCAGCATGAATTCGCAACTGTCTCTTTAATCATTATATCGGCAATATC
Organism: Tubiluchus corallicola; assembly: GCA_030141605.1. Classification (NCBI taxonomy): domain Eukaryota; kingdom Metazoa; phylum Priapulida; class Priapulimorpha; order Priapulimorphida; family Tubiluchidae; genus Tubiluchus; species Tubiluchus corallicola. Next base: position 76,847 of record JAQGDQ010000890.1, read on the forward strand.
ATCTTTATTACTTGGTATGTATTACAATGATTAAAACTTGTTATTGCACCTGGATGTTCAGAAAAAGCAAAGTTGGAAGAACAACATCGACTGATCAAGCAAATGTACAGCTGTAAATGTTGATGAAGATGCAACCCGGCTATCCATAAACTGATCAAGCAAATGTACAGCTGTGAATGTTGATGAAGATGTAACCCGGCTATCCATAAACAAGATCGACAAATATTGTGATAGTCAAGACAGCTTATTATTTCTTTATTGGTTGAAAAATACTCAACAGTACTTCATCTTTCATCAGCCTCGCGGCACGACTTTGTGTCTATTAACTACTGAACACAAATTTCTCTTACGAAGGGCCGTCGAGAGAGACGAATTGCGGCGGGAATCAAATTGAATAAGTGGAGGAAAAGCCCAACAGATGTCTGCAAATGGCCGCGAAAAATTCTACCAAATAAGATTTGAGGTCTCACTGTGCTCTCACCCAATTCTGCTCACAAGTAGCGACTTCAAAGTGCAGTGTAAATTTTTAACTGCATGTAAAACGCCAAGTTTTGTGTAATGATTTCAGACGAACTCGTAATGTTGAAATTGAGATTTTTTCCAATAACTTGTCTCAGTTTAAGTTTGGGAGTATGAACGTTAAAATGAATCAATTTTTTTAATGGTCACTCGTAATGTGTGGAAACTTGGAGTAAAATTGGCTTTAAAGTTCGATTTCAAATATCCCAATATGCATCTATTTGATGGGTCAAAAGTCTTGAACTGACACAATACTTTGTCTTACCAATTCAGCTGATCATTTCTCTTTCTGTAACAAGCAATAACAAATATATATTATAACCATAACTTTAGTAATAATAGTAATCTATCATTATTACTATTATTAATTATTACTAGTTGTAATAATAGTAATTATTACTATTATTATTATCATTAATCTATCATTATTACTATTATTAATTATTACTATTAGTAATAATAGTAATTATTATTATTATTAATAGTTTATCTGTCATCATTACAACCAAAAAGCTGAATTACAGTACAGCATAAAATTACAAAACATGAATTTTTTTAAAAAGAATAAGCAAGGCAGAACATTCAGCAACAAATTGTATTACACTGTTACAAGATACATGAGCGAAATAAATTAAAATTAAACGAGTCGAAACTTGAGCTTGGAAATTAAATAAGCCATATGAGATGCAACTGTTCTCGAATCTCTCTATTCTGCATCTAGGTAAAGGGGTATTCCAAATGGTGGAGTGTGCTATATCTGTGAGTTTGGGCATCTGGCAATAAAGTGTGGATTTTATTATTGGGATTTTTGAATTGATATGGACTTCTTGCAAGAATTTTGGCAATAACAATAACAATAACGATAACAACAATAATAACAATAACAATATTTGGAACAGCAGTGTTACTAAGCGGCATCATTGACCAATAGTTACATGTCAAAAACACAGTGAATGTCACAGACAGTCACGCAGGTAAAGAATGCAAACTAATAATAGTTAACGATTTGCGTTTGCTCTTTTGACATGAATTGCTTAATAGGTTTTCCCCAAATCAATGTGATGATTTTTGTATGAACTATCTTGTATATCTTTGACTTTATTACTGCTGTCATTTCAAAACACTGGATGAATGTTATTAGCAAGGTCATCTCTGCACAGATTCTCACTGTAAGTTGGAAGTGCTGCTAGGCGGAAGAAAATCCTATTAGGAAGCAAAAATGCAATCAAGACTGTCATCAGCAGTCTCACGAGGTTTTCCCGGCTGGAGATGAGTGCTTTATGGTTAGACACTTAAGCGTGCAAAGCTTAATTAGACCAAATGAGACCCCGCGAAATTCACAGCAAAGTGCTTGTCACGACTGCAAAAACTAGTAGCTACTTGCTAAAGCTGCTAAACGACTGAGGTAAGAAACATACGTAAGATGTCAATTCAATGTTCTTGAGAGCAACTAAACTAAAGCACTTCATTAGCGAAATTAGAACTGTGTCCATCCGTCCGTTCGTGTACAATTTGAAATTGATTGATAGCACAACGATTATCAGAGATAGGTAAGAGCCTAGTGGTTAAGGTGTTTGCTTAGCGACAAAAATTTAGTAGCGCCGAGACCAGTCAGTAAATGGACAGGTGCCGGCCCAGTAGTGAACTACGCCCAGAACTTTCTACATTTTCCCAAAACCGTAGAAACAGCTGACGACAGTATGCCATATGAAATCAGCCAAAAGCAAGTTTTAAGATAAAAATTGAAATTTTAATTTTACCTCTGTGCTTACGCATGGGGTTCAAACATGTGTATTACGTCACAATCGAACACATCTGAACTGAGAGGTACAGCACCTGTTTTCCATGCAATGCTTTTTCGAAATGCAGGCGCCAGTGCCTTTCTAACTAATGAATGGCAAAATGCATGTAACAGCGAGGAACTAGTTCCGGAAACACGAAATCGCATTTCTGTGCTAATAAGTCATTTTTGAAAAAATAGCATGTTTACCTTCAATATTTTAAGCAGTAGATTGTTTTGACGAACGTGTTTAGGATTGGGTCCGGTTTAAGTGTTCCCTTTAAATATTATTATGACACTTTTATTGTGATCTAAATGTTCTTTACCCTGCGTCAGTTTTAAAGGTGAATCTTATCTGTTGTGGTGCATCTCCATTACTAAAAATCGATTACCAAGAAAGGGATGACTATTACATTATCTCTGCCTACAGCGTGCTTTTGAAACTCTCCGCTTTTACCGAAACAGACTCAATAAGATGCTTTGACTCAATAGACAGTTCACTAATATTGATCGTTTCAATTTTTTGCCTCGAATGAACGCACAACAAATTGGCACGTTTGGCGAACCGTACTGTGTGTTTACTTGACGGCTGCGTTATGTTTTTGTAAAAGTTTTGAAGCTGTCCCGAGGCCACACATTGATGACGAGAACACGGGTTTCATTTGATCAAGTCCGACGCGTGTTGACGTTTATAAGCAAAGCGTTAAATAAATCCGTGTATTAGGCTTATGTCCGACGTTGAATTGGTCTGGTGATAACTAAATTTGTTGCCATGCGAATAAATTTGAACTTTTTTGAAAACCAGCGAATGTGACGCACTGCTGGTTTCACTGCTGGCTGACATAAGAAACATTAAACTGCACGTCTGCTGCTGCTTTAACCAAGCGCAACTACTTTAATCCGATTCTGGGCCCAATTACCAAGCTGATTAAGGTAACCTGCATATTGCAACCTAGATTTACCAAGTTTTGTAATAATAACGAAGTTCGTAAAAGTCACTAACCACTTTGGTAAAAATGTCATTTTATTTTTGTCAAAAAATTTCCCTTATTTTTGTTAAAAAACGGATCACTGGTTCTATAAGACGTTAGACACTTCAGCAAAACATGCTGGTTTTACAAACAAGTGGCCACTTTTGTAAAAATGTCGCTAGTTTCGTTGTAAAAACGTCACTAGTTTCGTTGTAAAAATGTCACTAGTTTCGTTGTAAAAACGTCACTAGTTTCGTTGTAAAAATGTCACTAGTTTCGTTGTAAAAATGTCACTAGTTTCGTTGTAAAATTGTCACAAGTTTCGTTCTAAAAATGTCACTAGTTTTGTTCTAAAAATGTCACTAGTTTTGTTCTAAAAATGTCACTAGTTTCGTAAAAATTCCCACACACTTTTATAAAATACGAGGTTACACTTTTTGTCAAATTTTTGTCTTACTGTTTTATTCACCGAGGTTTTTTTTTACAAAACCGGGAAAATTTTTTGACAAAAATAGTAGCGTCTGGTTTTACAAGAGTGGGTATGTTTTTTTACAAAATAGGTGACATTTTTACCAAACAAGTTATTCTTTTTACAAAACTTTACAAAAGTGCGAGTTTTTATAAACTTGGTAATTTTACAATTTGAGGTTGCAACGTTCCTTTTACAAATTTAGTGACAAACTGCATAAAGTTCTTTACCACTGCAGCCTTGCTGAAGACATTAACATGGCACCCAAGATATCTTAAATAATCCTTCGTTGTCATAACAGTTATAATCATCTAAATGTTTTGGCCACTTCTGCACTGTTAATTCTATTCAAGCTGTTATCCAACTCTGTTATAATGATACATGCTGTGGAACAGCATATCTTCAAATGCTCTCAGACTGTTTGTTTTACTTTTGTCTTGTCTTGGTTCCCTTTTTGTCTTAGTTTTACACCGTAAGGGAAAATTTCATCCTCAGCTTTTTGGCGTAGTGTGGGAGCCTAGTTGGGTTACGTAGTAACTAAAAAATATAACAGAGTCAAAACAGTAAAAGGTTTTTAGGTAAAATGCATAAAACCAAATCTTGTGTGAAAAATCACTGTAATACATAGAACTTGTTTAGCTCTTCCGCATACTGTTTGTCGAAAATTACTGTAATCAGTTTCGCATATATCTTTACACAAGGCAAGGTAAACAGTTGAGTGGTTACGGTGAATGCTACACAAGGTTAGATGAGTTACAACCGAGAAACTACCACTAAACAAATTCAATTGCCATACTGCCCAGATGTTTCTCTCCCAGATGGATATGTACTGGATAACCGAATGTGAGTAAGGTACCTCTGCTAATACAGTGTGTCGTCTCAGAAGATTATCATCGCAAGTGTGATGGAATGCTGGATTCCAGCTTCAAGTATGCTGAACTGTAGAAAAACTGCGTGCATGAAATACCAGACAAGAATTCAAAACCAGTGAGAATGATTGGCGACTCGCTATTACTCAAATATAATAATGTACATACATGTATACAACTATAATTTTTTGATGGAACGATATTATTTATTAAACGACTTTTTTAAATATCTTTTCTAATTTCTGCTCGTCTTTCATGTTGAATAAAATTTTTTATCTAAAATTGCAGACGGTTTGGTAGCATAGCGTTTCAAGGCTTGGTATTTTAATTTTTCAAGAACTTGGATTGTCAGTAACTTGAAGAATTGGATTACTGGTTCAAGGTACAGTAGTTCAGAATGAATTAGTAGATCAAAATCAGTACAGTGATTTTTGGGGCACACTGTATAGTGCAGCACGTTCAAGAAAATCATTATTAATTTTTCTTATAATTAATAAAACAGCTGAATGACGTAATAATTGTTCATAATTTGCAAGTAAAGTGTTTTATTACTATGAATCGAAGGTTTATGTTTGTAACGGTTTGTCAAAAATTGAATAATTTACTGTTTATAGTCAAAACACAACAACTTTATTAAAACTTTTAAGTTACATAGTTAAAAAATCCTGTCAAACGTTTCGACAGACTGCCGTCATCATCAGTGGTAAGTTTTTTACAAACATACAAGCAGTTTATATAGGAAGGCCTGCAGTATAGAACATTATGCATTAATTATGTATTTAACAGAAGCCAAACAGGTAATGAATAAGCGACCAGTAGAAAAGAAATTGATACAATAAAATTGTGCAGGTATTTTTTAACTATGTAAATTAGAAGTTTTAATAAAGTTGAGGTGTTTTAACTATAAAACCTTTTAAGCGCCTTTAATAAAAAAAATTCTGTTTGTTTGTGATTAATATGAGTTACATTTATTTAAAGAAGTAGCTTGCACAATTACATGTTCATCACTGATGCTGATTCTGTTTGTTGGTGATTAATATGAGTTACATTTATTTAGAGAAGTAGCTTGCACAATTACATGTTCATCACTGATGCTGATTCCGTTTGTTGGTGATTAATATGAGTTACATTTATTTAGAGAAGTAGCTTGCACAATTACTTGTTCATCACTGATGCTGATTCTGTTTGTTGGTGATTAATATGAGTTACATTTATTTAGAGAAGTAGCTTGCACAATTACATGTTCATCACTGATGCTGACTTGTTTGTTGGTGATTATCGAGTTACATTTATTTGAAGAAGTAGCTTGCATAATTACATGTTCATCACTGATGCTGATTCTGTTTGTTGGTGATTAATATGAGTTACATTTATTTAGAGAAGTAGCTTGCACAATTACATGTTCATCACTGATGCTGATTCTGTTTGTTGGTGATTAATATGAGTTACATTTATTTAGAGAAGTAGCTTGCACAATTACATGTTCATCACTGATGCTGATTCTGTTTGTTGGTGATTAATATGAGTTACATTTATTTAGAGAAGTAGCTTGCACAATTACATGTTCATCACTGATGCTGATTCTGTTTGTTGGTGATTAATATGAGTTACATTTATTTAGAGAAGTAGCTTGCACAATTACATGTTCATCACTGATGCTGATTCTGTTTGTTGGTGATTAATATGAGTTACATTTATTTAGAGAAGTAGCTTGCACAATTACATGTTCATCACTGATGCTGATTCTGTTTGTTGGTGATTAATATGAGTTACATTTATTTAGAGAAGTAGCTTGCACAATTACATGTTCATCACTGATGCTGATTCTGTTTGT
>JAQGDQ010000623.1:0-17500 GCA_030141605.1 Tubiluchus corallicola
CTGCAATATGCAACTCGGTATTACGTAATGTTACTGATTGTGGCAGGCCCGGAACATAGGTCATTATCAACGTTATTTCTCCAACGAAACATTTGACCGGAGGGGTGCCTCTGCTTCGTCCAGAATTGCATGCAAAAAGTAACTGAAACAATACGACAGGTAAAATCACCCAGGGATGTTTTTCTTTGGTCACCCATTTATACACTGGCGGACGTTTGACAGTGCTTAACTTTGATTGTTCAATTGTTAAGCATACACTGTGACCACTCATCTGTATTACTTATAGCAAGGCCTTATGTAGGCCATTAAAAAGAGTCAGCGCCTGTCGCCCATCCACATACTAACACAGGCTCAACGTTGGCTAACTTCAATGGCTAAGCACGACCTGCAACCATTCAGTTATTCCCTTTTTCTAAGACCATCCATTCCATTAGACAGACGAGACAGTCCATTAAACAAAACCAGTTACAAGAACTGATTTCCAACAAAGATTTTGCATATTGCATATCGATCACATGGTGTTCGCTAATCGATCACATCACATTCATCTGCAGCCTTTTCCCTGCCATTAGCTCTCGACCTAATTGCGTCTGCTTTCGTCCATTCAACGAGCCCCAGAATTCTGCCTCGGATACCCATATCATGACACAGCCAATCCATAATCGCGCTCTTCTCATCGGCAGGAGTTCATCAGCATCAGCACCAGTAGCAGCTAGGGGTGTCAGCTACTATGGCGAATGTAAGCAAACAGAAGCCAGCCGCCTGCCGAATAAATCTGGGTCATCAGAGGAGCGAAAGAAAAGGAAACTCGAAATTGAGGCGTCACAACATTCACTGGCGCGGAGATTCACTAATCTGCATTGCTGAGACGTGTATATAAAACTGTCAACTCAATGTGCAGATGTGGTTTGCAGTTCATTCGAAATCTGCACTTGTGTGGGCAAGGAAATAAGGGGGAGAGCTGATACCGAATTAAAGTTTGCCCGCAATTATTAAGTCTGTTAGCTTTTACAATCAAAGAATCAAACAACACAATCATTAGCAAGTTACGAGGAATTATATTATAATAACTATACTAGCAGGTACAATCACAGAATCAAATAACATAATTATTATCAATACTAAAATACCACTATACTAAAACACAGCAGAACAATTAGCCTGGATAGCCCACAGATCTAAATGTTCAAGGTAGACCTGTCTTACACAGCTTAAATACAGAAAACTAGAACACTATTAGTGTAAAAGGTCATTCAGAAGCAAATAAGTACAGTAAGATTAGAGGGAAATCTAAGCTATTTTAATGTTATAACAAGCCTACAAAGGAGGGAATGAGATGAAAAAATTATGAAAGAGAGATGAGCAAGAAGACAAACAATGTAATTATTCACAAGTCAAGTTAATCAAACGCGAAGTAATTATGAGACGAACTTCGCGACAACTTGCCTTCGAACTACGGTGATATTACTGTCGCATAAGAAATATTTTGAATGCACCTGGTCAGAATGCACCCAATGCAATGCAATTATAATCATTGCATTTTGGATAAGTGAAGATGTTTCTCATGCAGATGTTGCATCGTTATTCTTTAGAGGAGCGTGTAGATTTTAAACGAATTGCAAACAACATAAAACATACAATATGTATATAAATTATTTTAATGCAACTTTTATACATGTATATACCACGTATATACACATACATATAATATATTTAGCTGACTGCTAAATATTCATATCACAGGAATGTATATACAAGGATATTATACCAACTATATACATATATCCTCTTAGCTGACAATTTAATATAAATATTATATATATATTACAGTATATATATATGAAAGGTTCTTTACTGCATCTGTTATACATATTCAAGTATTATATACATATACATATACATATACATATACATATACATATACATACACATACACATACACATACACATACACATACACATACACCTACACCTACACCTACACTTACACTTACACCTACACCTACACATACACATACACATACACCTACACCTACACCTACACCTACACTTACACTTACACTTACACTTATAGCATGTATACATATTATAAAACCTGCAAAAGTCAAGATTTTTTGTCATATTGTATCTCCTTCTGTAAAAACTGAGGCTTCGATCTTTTTCATCATTAGTTTAAGCATAATTGATTATAGGACTGACAGAAATCGAAATCCACAAGTCTACAAAATCCCCAAATCCAGATCCACATTTTTCATCATTCTGTGAAATCGATCTGCGACAGATAAAATCATTCAACTCAAAGAGAGACAACTTGTCAAATGGCAACAAACAACCTCCTTGGGGGAATCTTGCAATTTAAGCAAAGTACAGCTATTCGGGTTTTACAGTTAGAGTCTGTCTCTAACAGATGCCGGGGGCGGCAAAGAAAAAATGGTGACATTGAGAAGAGACGTGTTTGAAAGCAGCAAACGAATTGATTCATTCCAGACTGCCAGGCCAAGGATTCTTCCAGACTTAAGCGAAATCCCATTTCAGCTCTCTCAGCAGGGTTTCATTGGGCACAGGAGGATTCCTGAAAGTGTTTCGTTTTCTCTGTGCTCTCTTTGTGCCTTTTATTGCACAATAAAGTTACAGTAGAGTAGCTGCATTAGGGTTTCTCTCTTCTTTTCATTACCCACCGTTTTGCCATTTTGTCATTTTGCTAGCCAAATAGACCTAGACCTATTGTAGTTCCAAATTCCTAGACTATTCCTAGACCTATTGTAGTTTTCTTGAAGGTCACCTTCGATAGGATTCTTCTCTTTGTTTTTATTTTCTTACTACATTAGATTGAATTTGGTAAAGACATTACGGTTGATTGAATTTTCTCTTTTTTGTTCTTTTTATTACCGAATAGCTTTCTGCAATACGTTGCATTTCTGTTCTTTCAAAAAATGCACTAGCTTGGTACATTGCATCTGACTTGTTCTTTTTATCATTCACTAACTTGCGAGGGTAGATTGAATCTGCTTTGTTTTTTTAATCTCTAGTTTGCTACAGTCATTTTTACAGTACCAGCGATTGATGGCGATCGTGAAAAGATCAAAGGTTAAATGTACGACACAGCACATTTGTGTACACTTGACAACGCCTCGTAGCCCATGCTAATGCAATAGTAGCAGTTTTAACAGCTAGCTAGAACCTTACCTAGTTCTTTTTTCTTGCTCCCAAGCAAGATTCTGGTAGTAAATCACTCTAAGCACAGACTGATGCATAATTAAATAAAGTCTACAAACATATTTGATATTTGTTCTTTTTATTGCTCAGTAATTTGATACAGTCAATTGATTTAATTCTGGTCCTTTTTATTGCTCAGCCAGTCAATTGCACTTAATTTTTGTTCATTTTATTGCTCATTAACTTGGTACAGTCAACTACATTTATATATTGTTTTTTTATCACTACTCTCTTGGTACAGTCAATTGCATTAATTTTTTTGTTCCTTTTATCGCTCAGGAAATTAGCTCAGTGAACTGCATTTGACTTGTCTTCTCTTTTAATTAGTCGATTAGCTGGATGCTGTAGGTTAATTAATTTAGTTAGGAAACTTTCTGTAGTCCTTTTGTTGCTACTTGATACTGTACATGTTGATTATTTTTACAGTTCATTTATTAAATCACTGCAGATGAATAGCAAGCTGCTGACACGCTACAAACTTATGTTGTTGAACAATAAAAAACACAAAGTGTGTCATGGGTCATCTTGGTTTTTTGATTAACGTATTTAAAAGTTTGTTGAAGGAAAATCCTTCCTGTACTGAAACTGAATATTTATTTTGTGTCCACGTTTCTTAGATTATGGTTATGGTATTAATAATTACGTACTAAATATGTGAATATTAAAAATGATATAATAATTAGAACTTTGTGTTACATTTATCAGTGATTTAAAAACTTTCATCGTGTACAGGATCGTCCAGAAAAAATGTTCCCGTAAAGTAACTTGTTGCTCTAGAGTTATGTAAAGGCATTTGTAAAGGGGAGATAAGAAGCCCAGTACCTCGATTCGTCCTTTTTCCAAAGATCTGTGCGTTTTTCAAAGTTTCAGCGTTGATGATGATCGCAAAAAGATTGAAGGTTAACGGTTAAATGTGCCAGCCTTGTGTACACTTGTGTACTTGTGTACGCAGCCCATGCTAGTGTAATGGTAACAGTTTTGACAGCTAGCTAAAACCTTACCTAGTTAATTTTTCTGAATGCAGCAGACGGCTTTACTTTACCTAAATGTCACGTCACGTTTTCTTCCAAGACCCCCCTCCCCCCGGGTCTCCTAGCGACGCTTCCTGTGGGTCTTAGATGCTGACATGGGTCTCTTTTAAAAACATGCCTCTACCAAGCATGAAGGGTTACGAGATCAATAAGCATTTTCACAATTTCGTTGTGCGCACGCGCAGTTGCTGAAGGTCAAATGTTACATGTACCACAGCAACGCGTCTGCTGCATCAGCTCGGTAACTTCCGTTGTTTTAGGTGGACTTTACTTAATTATGCATTAGTGTGCGCGTTGAAGCATCTTACTTGGAAACAAGAAAAAAATGAACTAGGTAAGGTTCTAGCTACCTGTTAAAGCTGCTTTGGCATTGGCTACGATGCGTTGTCAAGTGTACACAAATGTGTTGTCTGATACGCTTAACCCTTGACCTTTTAACGATCATCATCAATCGCAGCAACTGTGAAAAGGATTATCTGAAGGACCTTTTTTCTGAACGTCCTCTATGTGCAAGCCTCTGTGTTGCACGCGGTTTAATGCCCTTTAACTTTTCACTGTAGAAATAGTTTCCCGTCTACAGTTGACAGTAATTTCTCTAGCATTATATTATTTACACAAAACAACAAATCGAAATTCTCGCAATAAGGTTTCGCCGCGCTATTTAATTTCAACCGTGCGTATTGATTCGGAACCGGATATAGTTGCGCCAGGCATTGGAAAACAAGTGAACGCGCGTTTGTCTGGTTCCCATAGGAGCCGTTTATGGACACACTGGCGAAATTATCGCCAGCATTTCGTTTACGATGATAATATTTCTCGCCCAGACGAACTAATTTATTTGGAAATGACTGAGTTTAATTTCCTGCCGACATTTGCTCAACTTTTAACCCGTGAAACAGCAAACAGGAGAAAAATAAGCACGTTGTTCGACAACTGCGATCTTCTTTCTTTGTCAGTTTGCCAAATAGAAATATTGATTTTTCACATCTTTACAACTTAAACGGAACAGCCTATAAATCGTTATCGTCGGCATTGTTGTCGTTAATTTTGTTCAACCATCATCGTCATCGTCTTCTTCTTCTTCTTTTCCTTATCATCATCATCTTCATTGCCATCATCATCTCATCATCATCAACGTCATCATCATCATCAGTATAATCGTCATTATTGTCGCCATGGCCAGCATCATTATCAATAGCATCATTGTCGTTATTGTCATTGTAAAATAACATGTAACTAGTGGCGCGAAAGCGAAATTGTGTTTGTGTGGTAATAATTCTTCCGCGTAAGTCATTTTTGAAAAATAGTATGTTTCCTTTCAATATTTTAAAGAGTAGATTGTTTTGACCTACAGTTTAAGATTGGGTCCGGTTTTGTTTTGCTGGCAAAGTTGTTATAAAGTTTTTTTGATTTCAGTCATGTAAAATATAGTTATTGTTTTCCTTTTCAGACGTCTTTTTATTCCCTGGGGCTCAAATCTTTTATCACTATATCCACTGTGATCTTGGTAGGACTGATCATAGCATATCATGCTTTAGAAGTGCAGGTAAGTTACTGATTTGCAATTTCTCCATCTTGAATAAAAATGAATAGTGATAATGTATACATGATACATGACAGAAAAAGTGAATGATGATAAGGCTTGAAAATAAATTTTTTTTCTCAAAATCACAAATGCACTGATTACAAGATTATAGCGCATGCAGCACTATCTATAATCATGAGAACTTACATTGTAATCATATCTTAGTACGAAATTAGAGAGTAGTTGGCATCGGTCGCCTTCACACCAATGAGTTCCTATGCATCCTGTATGGCGCCATCTCGAAAAATGCTGGTTAATCATAATGGGGGAGAATTTTTATTTTTTAACTAAGTCACTTCATTCATAATTTTTTTTCTGGTAAACTAACAGGTGCCAGTCCTGCTACTGCCACGACAGTTAAATAGGCCAGCAGAATAACCTGGAGTCTGACATTGATTTCCAAAATATGCCTTTTCAACCGCTATTTCTTTTTCCGTGAAATTGCGTAGTCGATCTTCCCGTTAAACATAATAGTCGTTTGTTTCACTGTAAAAATGTCGCAGAAAAATGTCACAGGGAAAAAGTCACAGAAAAAAAGTGCAGGAAAAAGAAATAACCACAACCCTAACCACAAACCTAACTATAATCCTAACCCTAATCCTAACCCTAATCCTAGTCAAAATTATTTGTGACTTTTTTCCTAGATAAAGAATTGTGACTTTTTCCTAATGATAATTGTGCCCTTTTCCGTGACTTTTTCTGTGACTATTACCGGTCACCTATACCAATACGTAACGAGAATAATTGATAGTGCCTTCTCTAGCCAAAGCAGTACTTTTTTACTTTGCAGTTTATGATTTTTGCTCAGCGTATGCGACCGATGCTTACTACTTCTCGTTCAAATGCACACCCGGTTACATGTATCATTGCCACAGTTCATCTGGTACAATGCTAGCATGACAAACTAACTGTGTGCTTTTAAATATTGAGTTTTTGTTACCAAATAACTTCATGCAAATCACGCAAGACGTGGTGATATGATAAATATGGTTGACGTTTGGGAAATAATTGCAATTTTGATGGCAGTTGTCAGGCTTCTCTAGAGGGAAAAATGGCGAACTGACAAATGTGGTTATCATAGGTGCGCAGAATGGAGAATTAGTAAAAGAATTTAAAGCGATTTATGTCATATAAGAGCTTACCAAAATTTTTCATTTATAACAACAATTAAGCAGTGTTACGAGTGCTACTAAGAGGTATTGCTTAATATTTTTCTGATGAACATTAATAAAAAGGTGAGAAGAAGATGGGACGGAAGCTACATCCTTGACGAACACCTATATAATGCTAAGGCATCACCATTAAGCGGCATTATTAGTGCTGCTAACGTGATATTTTTCTGATGAAAGTTAAATATAAAGTGAGAATAAGATGGGACAAAAACTGCATCCTTGAGGTACACCTATAATATCACAAAATGCTAAGGCATCACTACTATTGTATTTAATTGCTCTCTAAATGCAACTGCTAAACTATGCAACTACTATACAGATGCTTACAGAGGGTTGCAGAGTAGTCAACACATTTTCTATATGCATTACCATTTACAGTTATGAAGCTTTGCTCTAAGTTCATTAGGCAGTGAAACCTGCAAAACGTCAGTCCAATAAAATCAATTTACACTTCTGCTTTAGCTATACTAAAATATTAATTGGCGAATTTTCTGGCAACGTCATGTATATTGTGTATTATATTACTGAACAGGAAACTGAACGCAAAAATGACGAGCTTGAAACGTGGAAGACACAACTGGCATCAAAACTGCATTATTAGACACTTTATTATACAGTTAATAATATGTGATTATTATTAGTGGTGTTATTACCAAAAGTTATGTTGATTTGCAATGTCATCGGCTAAAATAATGGCTATGACGTGTTTACAATAATTATTGCCAATCATTTGTTTATTTCCATGTCTTTGTTGCAAGGAATGTATGGAAATAATATTGTAAACATGCCATAAGGCGGCCATACGTTAAATCAAGTTCAAAATTACGTTACACAATACAAATATTCATTGTGGCAGCACAATTATAATATTGATGTATATAGATTGTGTTGTCTCATGAACTGGGTGCTCATGCACGTGCTCTCACGCCACACATGACATGGGTGCTTACATTTACACGCATACACATATTCATTTGGCTTTATAGCATCCTACGTGTACTATCTTGTATTGTAATTTCATTTCTGCAGTAGTTTTCTACTTACGTAACGTATTTAATGTGATTTCTTAGAACATTGTCTGCTTTTATTGTGCGTGTGTGCGTGTGTTAGTGTGCGGTGTGACGCTAACAACAATCGTTTGCGTTGGATTCCGCAGGAAACAATCATTGTTCTTATTTTCGCATTGTTTCCTTAAATTTCAAGCTACGCATTATGGGATTGGACTGGGCGCTAGCAACTGGTGGCGGAACGCCTCAAATCCTAAGTTCTTCTCGCTCTACGACTGACGATCCTGCTACGTCAAACTCAGTAAATAGCCTCTCTAACCAACTATTTATAGAGTCTTTAGCAGTAGATTTCGCATGTGTACTAAGAGTGAGTAGCCCAGTTCATGATCCAGCTTTCGATCAGGTTTGGCTGTATGAAATTTTTGATTTGAATAGAATCTTAGCGAGCATGATCCCGTAGTTATCAGGGCCTGGCATAGAGACCTCTAGCTGCTTGTTTTTTAATCTAGTTGCTTCATTGTAAAGCTCCGCTTGTAAAACAGCTTCGCCCACATTTCTGGTAGGCAATAGTAAAAATATCTAACTTTGCCTCTGGCCCTAGTTCTTGAAAAAAATGCTTAGTTTAGCCCAACTTTGAAAACAAATATTAATTTGTAATTAAGCTCGGAGATACTTACACTTATTAGATGATGTTGATGATGATAATGATGATGAGAATAGAGACGATGATGATGAAGAAGATGTGATGATGATGATGATGGTGGTGATGATGATGATGATGATGATGATGATGATAAGCTATTGGGAACTGACAAAACACTGACAAATATCTGCTGAACTGATTGCAATGGTCCACCACGCATAAAATCTTGAATGAAATGAAGTCCATAACTTGTCCAAGACGATGTATTTCGACAGTCAAACCTGATCTCGCGAATTCCGTAGACGCACCGTGTTAGATTAATTTTAAGTGTGCTTTTTCTGCGTGCACCTTTGTGACTTCTCTTTAGATGAATAGCTTGCATTTTGTTGCATGGTGCACCTTTCTCTAGCCTATTAATACATCTAAAGCAAACTTTTTTCCTCATCCGGAAGTTTGAAGAATAGAATGCACCCTTTGCTTTTCCTTCACAGGATGAGATAAAAGAGGGCGGATTCAATCAGGAATATGAAATTTAATATCGAAATTTGTCCCAGATGATAACAATAATAATTACAATTAGGCCTAGTGATAAAATTACTGGTTAATAATAAGAAATTCGGAATTATGTGAGACCGGTCACGCAATGACCATTGAAAATTCTGTCCAGTACAGTCCAATATGGTTGGTTACAGTTAATGTGGACATTGGTCACGATCGTTCTTGATTTGTTTCTGGGGAACTTGAGTTTCAATAATGCAAACAACGCAACGGCTATTGTTGATAACAACGTGGTCCCATTTATCGCTTACGTTTCAATGCAATCTTGCATTGTCATCAGAGCACTTTTGCAAGCTCAGCTAGAAATACGCGTCAAATTATGAAATAATGAATGCTACTGTCTTAGTACTAGACTTCAGGTAAACACGGCATAAGCTCATAACAACCACAAATAGCAATTGCTCTTAAAATGATTATGAGTTGATGACAGTAACTAATAAATGATATTACAAGATCAAGTCCTAGGCAAGTAAGTTTAAAATAATGTGTGTATTTTGCTTATCAATTGAGGTTTTTGTTTGTGGATTCTAAATTTTTTTAGCTGTTTGTGCTTTGTCTATTTGAATTCTATCACTAAGGCAGTAGCGCTCATTATATCATAATTTAACGTATATTGCTAACTGCTTTGTGAAAGTGCGCTGATGATGATGCAAATTTGCATCGAAAGGTAAGCAATAAAGAAGTACCATGTTGTTATCAACAATAGCCATTGTGTTGCTTGCATCATAATTCGTCCGTGCTTCAGAAATCCACCCAAAGAAACACTGGCAAAACCAAGGACGATTGCAATCATATAGCTTTTTTCTTCCACCTTAGAAGTCTCAATGTACAGGAAGCGACACGCTACTTACCATAGCCATGTTACTTGAATTGCTAAGCCTTCTGAGTAGTTGGGGTTATTTCAGTCAGGATAAACCCGTTAATAAAGTGCGATTAGCTTCTCTTGCAATTAATAAATTCACTGTAAAATCGCGATCATTTCACGCCTGGGCGCGCCCATGTACAATGTCCATTCTTCCACCAATGACGTCATTCGTTGGCTGAAGAAAAGCACTGTCAAAGGTATAAGATTTTTACAACTATTTTTGTGATATTTTTGCACGAACATTAGGTAAGCTGCAGAAATTTTAATTGGTTTAAGCAGCGCGTGCTTACGGAAAGCCACGATGCGCTTACGAAAAGTCACGAAGCTCACCACTTACGTCATAATTTTCAAATGAATGGCGGCCTCCACTGCATCTGAAAAGTTCTATACAGATGTTATATAAATTAACATTACGCTTCATAGACATTTTTTCTAAATTTCTTTGTCATATTTTTCTAAGTTTAAGTGGCTACAGTAAAATAAACCAAACATGCTTAGTGATTTGTCTTGTCCTTTAATGAAAATTTGAATATAAAGGTGACCAATCAGTTAGACATGCACATTCTTGCGTAAGGGAGAGAAACCAATACAGTCACTACAATGTTATTGTTCTTATTCAACCGTTTCCAAATAGGATGCCATTTCCAGCTGACGGCAACGGTTGCCGCCGGCAAGGAATTGCAAAATTTGAAGTGTTCAGGAATCGTAGAGCGTGAGTAATAATTACAGTAGACGTTTCCGTGAAACTGCGTGTCTCAGCCAAGTAATGCCAGAGGGCGTTCTAAGTTTACTCAGTTTATGTAATAAATAACTGTTTGAGTATTTCTGGTAATTTATTACTCTACTCAGAGAGATGCAGACTCAGAGACTCAGAGACTTATTTTATCCATACATATCATTTATATCCTGCTTTATCCTGAAAATGGGAACTTTAGGGGATGAAGGGGATTCACTGATTTGATTATTTACAAATTGCTTGCTCTTCTGCTCTGTGTCTATATGTACAAAATATTATAGTGCTCCAAATAGCAAGTTCGGAAAATGAGTTTTCGCAGTTTCGTTGTGCAACACGCGCAGTTGCTGTAGGTCAAAGTGTTCCTCAGCAACGCGTCTTTACTACAACCGTCACGTGATTGTGTGGTAAGCACAGGCCGTTTGCAGCATCAGTTCAGTAACTTCAGTTGTTTTACGTGGACTTTACTTACTTATCCATTAGTTTGTGCGTAGAGTGATTTACTAGCAGGATCTTGCTTGGGAACAAGAAAAAATGAACTAGGTAAGGTTCTAACTAGCTGTTAAAACTGTTACTGTTACAATAACATGAGCTGCGAGGCGTTGCCTGGTACACTTAACCTCTGACCTTTTCACGATCATCATCAATCGCTGGAACTGTGAAAAGGCTTATTGGTTAGTATAAAATTTTAGTACTTAGTATACTTTAGTATAAAATTACAGAAAAATCTATAGCTCTAATATCAAACCCAATTTTATGATTTAGACCACTTTAGTGTTGAAATTGGCAATTAGTTGAAGAGAAAAGTTAAGCTAATTAATTAGATTAATCACTTTAAATAAGTTGCCACTTTAATAAGGAATGCCGCATATTTTTTGACACGCCTTAAAAGAAACAACTTTTCTTATACGTCAAACAATACTAGGTTAATCGCGCGAGTAGTAGCTCTATAAAGTGATCTATTTCGCCGTGATGCCTGATGACTTCTCGTTGAGTAGAAGCTCTATAAAGAGATCTATTTCACCGCGATGCCTGATCACTTCTCCTTGTTGTTCATCATGTAATAAGATTTAGCCAGTTTTTGTGCGGTGACGTCACCACAGAGTTACTCAATTTTTTTCCGAAAAAACGGACTCATGGCATAGGTAAATAGTGTTATATTTGAAAACCTAAAAGAACAGCCCAAGCGTGTTGCTATTTCATTGCTTATCAATGTTAGTTTGTACATTTTGCTTGAGTGTCACCCTGAGCTTTGCATTCGAGGTTGGTTTTTAATTTGTACTTCTGTTCTTTCCGCTTCTCTTATGGAGGAGACTTTGCAGAGAAATAAGATCGCTAACAGGAAATCTTCTCTTCTCTGATGAATGATTAATGATGAACGATGAGTACTCTCATCTGATGATTGATATCTGCTTAATCAATGATTCAATACGTTTCATGATCTCCGGCTTTTGATTAGGTAGTTGTAGGTCGTGACTGTCGCTATGTCTTTGATCTTCTTCATCTTTTGCTGCCACGATGGTTTTGATTAGGAGAAAGTTTTGAAAAATGACTGATTCGCCCCTGGCGCGTTTTATCTTGTAGTGTAATGGCAGCAGCGGAAACCTTCGCTGAAATATTTAATTTCTTTTTTTCAGTAGTGCCACGCTCGTGCACGCTTTCATTGGAGAAACACGGGATTTTGTTTTTTTCATTTTCTGCATATAGTTATTTTCAAGAGGTAGTGGAACGCAACAACAGAAACCTTTGCTGAAATGTTTAACTTCTTTTTTTCAGTAGTGCCACGCTCGTGCACGCTTTCATTGGAGAAACACGGGATTTTGTTTTTTTCATTTTCTGCATATAGTTATTTTCAAGAGGTAGTGGAACACAACAACAGAAACCTTCGCTGAAATGTTTAACTTCTTTTTTCAGTAGTGCCACACTCGTGCACACTTTCATTGGAAAAACACGGGATTTTGTTTTTCATTTTCTTCTTATAGTTATTTTCGATAGTAGCGAAAGGTGATGGAACGAATGCGGATTAATTAAATTCTGAACCTAAATTTTGCTGAAGAAAGGATTAGTGTTGTTGTATTCGAGGATGAAAATATCTTTGCCATTAGCATCCGTCATAGTTCGGTTGCCAAGTGCTTGTTTGATGTGCAGAAGTAGCAAAGCTTAGCATGAGTGCCAACTTTACGTGCTTCACTTGCTGACGGTGGACCGTTAATTTTCCTGCTGAAAGACAAAAATAAAATAAGTAAGCTTCTGTTAAGATTAAAATGGCTAGGAATATCCTTTTCTCTAATCATATATAGTTTTAAATGTCACAGATGTGAGAGTAGATAAGTCGGGCCGCAAAAGAAATTTTAGTTGTGCAGGAAGAAGTGAACAAAAATATCGGAGAATTTTAGTCAGTGATTATGAACCTTTTTGCCGGGTGTATCCTTTTTGTGTAATCTTTCCAAAGTTGTCTGATTTTTAATACGTTGTCCCCGCGCCATTTTGTCACACATTGTGACGTAAAATTATAAGGATGGACTCTCTGACATATGGCAAAAAGGTAGGCGGATCAACATGTAAAAAGATCGAACAATCTTGGGTAGAGAGTATCGTACTCCAACTTGGAAGCCTTGTTTACAAAAAGATCTTGATTTGGTTGAAAATGTTCAGCCATATGTCACTCGCTGACTATTTGCTAGATGCAATCTTGGCAGTATGTCATACCCATGACCGATTAGCATCTTGAACCACTTGAAGTTCGTCGAATACACAGTCTGATCTGACAATGTGTTTTTTAATATAACATGGAAACAGTGTTATAAACAAAGACGTATTTTTTTATCAAAGCACTTTTTATCTAATGTAACCAAGTGTCACCGTTTAAAGTTTCAACCCATTAACTGCCGACTTGATTGTTTTAAAAACTTTTTCTCAAACAAAATAATTAAAATATGGAATCAACTCTCTCAGCCTGTCGGCGGTGCCCCCTTGGTCTGTGCTCAGAGAGTCACAAACTTTAAAAAAACGTTTACAAGACGTAAATCTTAATAATCATTTATCTTTTAATTGGTAAGTAGCTTTCCTCTTTGTGCTTTCAACCGTAATCTTTTAACTAACCATTTTATCTGTAAAGTTTATATCTGTGCTGTATATACGTTTTATCTTAGTTTCATATTGTATTCCCCTGCCAGCATTACATTTTTATATTATATACAATATACTGTATATACTATACTATATATATACTATACTATATATATATATACTATATATATACTATACTATATATATATATATATATATACTATATATATACTATACTATATATGCTATATTTATATACAATATTTTATACTTTCTTGTAAATATTGTTCCTGGGTTCGACTCGGTGGATAGCCTTATGGCCAGCCATCGGTGATGCGGGTAAGCGCTGCATAACAGACACTCCAGAATTTAAACAAAAGAAACAACAAAACCAAAACTCAGAATTCAAAAGGGACGGCTGAGAAGAATAACACAATAGAAAAAAAACATGATTGACAATGCTTCAAACCTTACGGAATCCACGACACTCGGCAGGCAGACAGGAGAAGTGCATTCCACGACAACCAGAAGACAACAGCCGATGTCACGTGTGCGTTCTTTCCACAGGAAACCACTGCTCAACCAATCGCAGGTAATGTTATGGGCTTCCTAGTTTAAAGTTGAGGTCATAACATTACCTGTAGGTTGAAGAACTGTGCAATGCACTTTCACCTGTTCAGCTCAATATTTTTGACATTTTTTTAAAAATATTAAGTATTAAACTAGGTGAGAACATTTGAACGTGAGTCTGAAAACGGTACATCCGGCAGAAAGGCCGAGTACCACGAACTTAGACACTGCTCAGCTTAAATGAACCAGCGACTATATTTCCTTTACCAGGAAAATGAATGGTCCATTGTTGATTAATGGAACGCATAATGTTGGCACGCACACCATGCTTTGCCAGTAGTGCATATCACAGAATCACTTAGCAGCTAGGCTATGATGAATGACAATGGCAAGCGGTTTTCCACTATAGATTACAATGTACATCCAGTAGATGCAAATGAGAATTCCATTTTAGTGGTTTCAGTTAAAATTTAATGAAGCCAGTGGTAAATTGCGGTATGCACGTCATCACTGTTTTCATCATCATCATCATCATCGTCATCATCATCATCATCATCATCATCATCATCATCATCATCATCATCATCATCATCATCATCATCATCATCATCATCATCATCATCATCAGCATCATCATCATTTTCATCGTCGTCGAATATCGTCATCATCTTTACCATAATCATCATCGTCGTCGTCATCGTCATGGTCATCATCATCAACTAAAAGTGACCAGGTAAAGTAAATGCAAGGAAAAATACTACAAAGGAGGCTGTAGCCTTTATACAGAACTAAGTTCCGATCCCGTCACCACCATCTCGATAAGTAATCATTGCCATTGAGTGACGAATTTCATCTTACAGAGTTCTGAGGTGCTTAAATACTCGTCAGATGTAGCAAAGAGAGCCATATGCCTAGTTACCATTTTCCCGTGTATAAGAGACCCTTTTTTGCTCAGAATTTTCACTTTAAAAATAGGGGGTCTCTTATACATGGGAGTAAGTCTTTTCAATAAGATGCATAAATTGTGACACTAATGATTTTAAAGAAATAAGTGCTCTACAACTGTTTTGCGTGTCGCGTTCGACTATGAAGCGGTTGTAAGCAATACAAGCATCGTGACACAGGCATTATCTCCTCGTTTTCTCTTTTCCTGTTACAGGTTTGCAGGTACGCACTTTAATATATACCAGTACTCTTTTTCTACAACACATTAACTGGTTTTATTTTGTTTTCAGTACCGCACTGAGTTGAAAAAAGTTGTACTTTACCCTCTAAAAATGTCCGTCTGAAAAAACTTTTTTCCAGAATTTTTGCCTAAAAATTGAAGGGGTCTCTTATACACAAGGGTCTCTTATACACGGGAAAATACGGTAATTTGGAACGCAAAGGGTTGCAAACATTTGCTAAATTTCAATTGGTTTATTTTGGTGTAATCCTCACTATTTGTATCTGATACATTTTATGTAAGTGAAGCCGCAAGAACGTGATGCCATCAATGGCTTCAAACGCGTGACAGAAAAGCATTCATACGTGGCAGGGGATTCATGCTTCCAGAAAAGTTGTAAAATATTCACGAGACGAGACGCAGTTCCTTTAATTAACCCCACGAGTTTATAATCCAGAAATTTGTAAGCAAACATGACGAGTGTCTAGAACGAGAAGCGACTGTAGTTGGAATTGAAAGATGATGCAGCTGATAGAACTCTTTAAAGAGAGATTGTCAGAGAGCGAAAGAGAGAGAGAGATTGAGAGAGGAAGAGAGAAAGAGAAAGAAAGAAAGGAAAAGAGAGAGAGATTGAGAGAGGAAGAGAGAGAGAGAGAAAGAAAGGAAAAGAGAGAGAGAAAGAGAGAGAGATTGGGAGAGAAAGAGAGAGAAAGAGAGAGAAAGAGAGAGAGAGAGAGAAAGAGAGAGAGACAAAGAGAGAGAAAGAAAGAGAGAAAGAGAGAGAGAGAGAGAGAAGAAAAAGAGAGAGGGAGAGGGGAAGGAAAAAACAAAGTGAGGAAGAGGGAAAATGACGGAGAGAAAGAGAGAGAGAGAGAGAGAGAGAGAGAGAGAGAAGAGCGAAATGGAGGAGGCAGTTTGATAGTTTAACAAGTTAAATCAGACGTTATTGACATATTATTTATCATGGCGGTCTTGTGAAGCCAGTTATTATTTGCCTGACAAATGCTCAAAACAGCGCCCTCGTGCGTATTTTTCTTCAACCTTTTACCAAATAATGAGGCAATTAAAACTCATGTTGCTTGATCTTTCAGATTAGAAGGCAATTTTCTGCTTAATTGATTAGTAGTCTGCTTTATTGAGTGGAAATTATTGACAAAATTATGTTATGGAAATTTCTCCATAATTGCCTTTTAATGTCGTATAAAAACTAGAAAAATTGATCCATATAATTCACTGCTGTACGCTTTTATTTGCAAAACAATTTGGTCTTTGTTTAAGAAGAAGTTTCTCAATCACGTAAAATATAAAGACGTAAGCGGACGTGTCCATTAAAGGCAGTGCGTGACCGTTGGGACTCGAATCCGGACCCTCTGCTTTGTCGGGCAGCTATGCTAGATAGACAACACCACAATGACATGCTGAGTGGGACTCGAACCCAGATCTTCTGCTTTTCTCGCGTCTATGCTAGTCATTATACCACAGAAGCAAATTGACTGGGACTCGAAATCAGGTCTTCTGCTTTTCTCGCGTCTATGCTTGCAGATATACCACAGACGTGCATTGAACGGGACTCGAACCCAGGTCTTCTGCTTTCCTGGTGAAGCTTATGCTGCCTACAACACCACAGAGGCATGCTGACTTGCCAGGAATAAGCTTGCGTAAACATCAAGACAGATTTTTTTAACTTTATGTAAGAATTGCATTTTCTTGTCCTTAATCTAAACTACTGACTATTATATTGATGATGATGACAATGACAACGATGATGACGATGGGGACGACGACGAAGACGACGATGACAACGATAATGATGAGACTGATGATGACGATGATGATGACGATGATGATGATGATAACGATAATTTTGAGACTGATGATGACGACGA
>JAQGDQ010000623.1:20000-108360 GCA_030141605.1 Tubiluchus corallicola
AGAGAAAGGGATGGGGGATGTAGTTCCTTGGTGACCTTACAAACTCCAATGATTTGCAGACAAGTTACGCATCTGCACCACACGCAAGGTTTCGTCTCAAATATTCGCGGATATTTTTACTTTCCAGCATCAAATAACTTGTCTATTATTGAATCAAGCGAATGTCCTCGCGATAAAATGCGAGATTTAGCATAAATATTCATCGCTAAAGCCTATTTGCTCAAGTATCATTATCGCGTAACACACGTTTTTCAGGAAGGAAAATTGTTAAATCGATGTTGGTAAAATTGACTGTTGGATTCTTTTGTTAAGGAAGTGAATATTCGCCAAGAATGAAGAATTAATGCTTGTCCTGCGTTTAGGGTGATAGTAGCAATTCGTTTGTCATGGTGATATCTGTAATGTGAATTGATCATTGAACTTTTAGTGTTGTCATACAAGGTATTTTATTACGTAAGATTTTGCAGCTAGTGAAGTTAAATGATTGCAATTGTGTTTGTGATTGTGATTGTGGTTGTGGTTGTGATTGTGATTGTAACTGTAATTGTAATTGTAATTGTAATTGTATTCTCTTTGTTCTTGTGATTGTGATTGTATTTGTGTTTGTGGTTGTGGTAGTGGTTTTTGTAGTAATTGTGATTGTGAGTGTAATTGTAATTGTAAGTTTAACTGCTATTGTGATTGTCATTTTCTTTTCCACTGTGTTTGTAATTGTAATATTGTAACTGTAACTGTAACTGTAATTGTTATTGTGATTGTTGCTGTGATCGTAGTTGAAAGTTTAATTGCGATTGCGATTGCCATTTTCATTTTCTTTGCGATTGTAATTGTATTTGTAACTGTAATTGTAACTGTAGCTTAAGCTGTAGCTGTAATTGTAATTGTAATTGCGACTGGAAGAGGGAATATAGTAATATAGTCATATATATTTCGTTTGCTCGTCAATCTGTAATTCCGTAATTGGCCTTGTAAACAAGTTTGGCCCAAAGTTTGAGCCAAATCATAGTCACAGTTACAATAACAATCATAATCACAGCAACACTAACAATCACAGTTACAATTACAATGCTGTCACAATCGTATTTTCAATTCAAATAAGCCTTTTCACTGTTCCAGTGATTTATAATGATCGTGAAAAGGTCAAAGGTTAAGTGTACTAGACAAAGCATTTGTGTACAGTTGACAACGCCAAGCAGCTCACATTGTGTAATAGTAACAGTTTTAACAGTTAGCTAGAACCTTACCTAGTTCATTTTTTCTTAATCCAAAGCAAGATCCTTCTAGTAAATCATTCTGTGCACAGACAAACGCATAATTAAGTAAATTTCACGTACAACAACTGAAGTTACAGAACAGACGGTTTTGCTTTACTCACATGACGGCTGTTGTTAAGACGCGGTGTTGTGGTACACGTAACCTTTGACCTACAGCAATTACGCATTACGTGCTTACAATTACAATTACCATTACACAATTACAATAACTTTTACATTTGCATTCAAACTTACATTTACAGGGGGTGAAATATCTCAGTTTTCTCCATTCCAATATGCAATAACTCCAAAGTGAAAGTCGTTTCCTGTAATCGACTTTGATAACATGAATGGTTTTGATTTGTTTCGCAAGAGAAAAGGCAGCTTTCTTCTTCAAATTGAGACGACTGACTATAATTCTAAAATTGTTCCTGATCCGATTCGGCCATATTTTCGGTTTATGTGAAATCGTATTATTAGCTCTGCACCGGGGAGTTCATATTAAAAACAGCTAGAGATTTGAATGCAAACCATTATTGCACGATGCAGTTTCTATATATTTTCGTCTTCATCGTCATCATCATCGTCATCATCATAATCGTCACGGTCACTTTCACTGACATATTCTATTACTTGGATAGTTTTTCACACTAATCATCAATACAAGCCAGACATAAGAATGCATATTGTATAGCTAATGTTAAACTGTATATTAAACGACGTAATTTTGCTGATAGTCAATTTGTAAATATGTAAAATATACGCTCAAAGTTATATTTTATTCTTGCATCTGTAGTTTAGATTTTTCACTTACGCATTTGCCTCCAAGAGTGTATGTTTTTTAATTTTCACCAATGAGTGTCTTAATGTTTCGTTATGCCTCCCAATAAAGATGTTACTTACTCACTCACAAGAGCTAATTGGTGATAGGGAAGACGAATTCTTAAAATGAATATAACAACCAGCATCAGCTTAAGCAAAGGCATGCTATTATTCAGACACAAACATCTGCAGCGTTTTGACCCGTTATGGTCATGTTCACGCAATAATTCACCTAAATAAAAATGATAAAAATCAACATTTTGAGAAGCAAACAAGACAAATACCAACTCTGTAAATTCGTGTGAAAAATAAGAGATCGTGTGAATTGTTGCAGACGTCTGTGTCTGAATAAAAGCCATGTCTTTGCTTAAGTTGATGCAGGCTGTTATTCTCATGTTAAGAATTCGTTTTCCCATCACTAGTTAGCTCTAATAAGTAAGTAACATCTTTATTTCTCATAATAATAATGTGATGCCGTCTATGATAGCAAGGATTCATAATTAACTAAAGAAAATTATAAAAAAGAAAAGAAAGAAAAACAGTAAAATGAAACACTTAGCAACAGTTTGTACCTGACACTTACGCGTTGAGTCGAAATGCAAACCAATGGGTTAAACCAAAATTACTGAATCACGACTGACTTAATAACAGCAACCAAGAAGAGAAAAACAAAAAGGAAACTGAAGCCGAACATGGCCGTGAACGCACTGCCCTCGAATCTACGAGAACAGGTTACACGCTCGAGAAAATTGGCCTAGAAAACTGAGCTCTGATTGGCCCACGCAATTTTACATTCAATACACTGCATTTTCACGAAGCCCTTGACGGTTTAATCCTGCGACCCGCCACAATAATGAGAATCATAAAAAAATATTAAGATACTCAATAAGAAAAGTTAAAAACATAACGTATGGAGGCAAATGCGTCAGTGCAGGTGCAAAAAATAAAATATAATTTTAAACTTAAACTTTACATATTTTACACATTTGCGAACTGATTATAAGCAAAATTAAGTCATTTAACATGGCCTGGGGTAAATGAATTCTACATTAGTGTGTAAGCATCATTTTGGTAAGCTGGACAGTTAAATCTTGACATCATTAATGCTTTTAATCATTATCAATTTTCACTGGTTATTACTTCCAGTGTGCTTCAACATTCATTGGTTAGTTCAACGTCTCATTTCTTCCTCTTTCAATCTCCTCCGCTGCTTCCATTTTAATTGCAATTAACGTACAGTTGTTGTTTAATATTAATCAAGATTTAGCAGCAGCATTGTGCAACCTGCACTGCATGTCTAGCTTGTTTGCAGTGCAGTTCACATGCTGCAATTCTATACGCAGCATTAATAATATATGACTACACGTTGAACTGTCGGCTAATGGCTGGACGCAGCAAGCATTACAAGCAACCAGGAGGACTGGCTTCTACTGTTGCGAAGACGTGTAAGTGTTGTTGGGCCACCAGAGGGCTGGCTTCTTCTGTTGTTACTTATGCCAAGACTGCGGCTCGTTCTGTTGATGAAATTTTTGAAAATCAGTTGTACCTGTGAGCCATAACAGAGCAACCATGAATAGTTAATGCTTGTTAGTTTACAGCAGTTAGGGTAATTAAGTGGATTTGTATATAGATCTTGCATATTTATTATTGTCGCCATCGTCATCATCATCATCATCATCATCATCATCATCATCGTCATCAGCACCACAACCATCATCATCATCATCATCATCATCATCATCATCATCATTATCAATTTCATCATCATCTCATCATTATCATCATCATCATCATCATCATCATCATCATCATCATCATCGTCATCAGCACCACAACCATCATCATCATCATCATCATCATCATCATCATCATCGTCATCAGCACCATCATCATCATCATCATCATCATCATCATCATCATCATCATCATCATTATCAATATCGTCATTGTTGTCATCGATCTAGGTAAGGTTTTAGTTAGCTATTACAACAGCATGTGCTCCGAGGCGTTGTCAAGTGTACCCAAATGTGTGTGATCAGGTACACTTAACCTTTGACCTTTTCACGGTCATCGTCAATCGCTGGAACTGTGAAAAGGTTTATTGTAGCGAACCTCCTCTAAGTGAACAGCTTGCCTAACACAAATAGCTTCATTAGTTGCAATAATATTCAATGCACTTGGTAGGTCACTTGCCGGTCGGTTACGTTCTGAACCGATTTCCCAAATCGTATTAGTGTTAGGTCCACGACTGTGCATCCTTGATGAGTATCTCGTTTGATCGTTTGTATATTGACAAACCGAAATTGTCTCTCATCCACTTAAGATAATTACTATCAATATCCTCCTGGACCTCTTGCGTAGGACCCTGAGTTCTGTGCGCATTAAGTCTGTTTACGAGTGTAACTGTCAGTAATTTTCAGTTCATTTAGGCGGCAGGATAGATCCTTGTGGTACACCATCACTTACTGAATAATTGATGTTTTTTCTAATTGCTGATTGCAAAAGTTTACAGCAGAGTTAAAATTCATAGATCTGATAGATCTGGATGCAGTCATATGCCATAACTTCTGAGGCATACTACCGATCCCAGCAAAAGGTTTAAAGGGAAAGAATAGCCGAAATTGTCTCTCATCCACTTTAGATTAATGTTATCAATATCCTCCAGGACCTCTTGCGTAGGACCCTGAGTTCTGTGCGCATTAAGCCTGTTTTCGAGTGTAACTGTCAATAATTTTCTGTATCATTTAGATGGCAGGATAGATCCTTGTGGTACACCATCACTTACTGAATAATTGGTGTTTTTTTTTCTAATGCTGATTGCAAAAGTTTACAGCAGAGTTAAAATTCATAGATCTGATAGATCTGGGTGCAGTCATATGCCATAACTTCTGAGGCATACTACCGATCCCAGCAAAAGGTTTAAAGGAAAAGAATAGCACAGTGGTAAATTTGAAATTTTAATTTTTATCTTAAAATTAGTTTTTGTATATCACACCGAATGTTTGTTTAGTGTCACTGAACTCGTTCAACTCGCTCGTGGAATATTTTTTCTGTTAGTTTGTGATGTCATGACTAGTTGGACTCGCCCGCCCTTAATTAAGTTTTTAACCTATTATTTAATTATCAGCTATCCTTTGGTAATCCTATTATTATATGTATTAAAATGTATACATTTTAGAATACTTCAAAATGGGTATGGTCTGAAAAACCGCCCTACTTTGCTTTAATGGCTATTCCAGGGCTTCGTGCAATCATGTGTCATAATTTCAGGGACCTATACTTGCTCACTGACTGGATTTCTTTCTTTCTTTGTTATCATATCACTTCTAGAGATGCCTCGCTGCTGTTTAGAAGCTAAACTTCTCCCCAAACAAGCATTAGCGGGTTAATGAGATGACTTTTGCCCCAGAACTGATGCAATCTTTAGCTTCAGACGTGGCTTGTATTGATATTCTTTACAGATTCCCCGTTTGTAAAATTGCGTTCTGTTTTGCGGAAATTTTTTTTTGCAGTTTGGTAGACTTTAGTGCGCGCTATAATCGTCAGGTCAAGATAAATTTCATTCAATTCTATTCAGTTTATTTTTGCTTGGAAATAGCTATTACATACTAACCTGCATGGTCAGTGAGGGTTATTGTTATTCTCTCTCTCTGTCTCTCTCTCTCTCTCTCTCTCTCTCTCTCTCTCTCTCTCTCTCTCTCCTGTTTTCTATCACTCTCTCTTCCTCTCTCTCTCGCTCTCTTTTTTGGCTTCTCACCATTTTCTGTCAGACTGTCTTTCTCTCTCTCTCTCTCGCACGCACATGCATTCATTCATTCATTCATTCATTCATTCATTCATTCATTCATTCATTCATTCATTCATTCATTCATTCATTCATTCATTCATTCATTCATTCATTCATTCATTCATTCATTCATTCATTCATTCATTTACTCACTCACTCATTCATTCATTTATTCATTCACTCATTCACTCATTCATTCATTCATTCTTTCTTTCTTTCTTTTTTTCTTTCTTTCTTTCATTTATCTATCTATCCACCAATTCATTCATCTGTCCGTCCGTCCATCCATTCATTTATTTATTCCTTATTTCATTCATCATTTCATAAATGCTATCATTCATCCAACTTTTTGCAAAGAGTAGATAAACCTGTTTTAGATGTTTTTCTGTATGAGGGTTAAGTAGTTTTATCTGTTGTGACAAGATTAGCTTCTAACATGTATTCATTCATGCATTTCTTTATTCGTTTATCCCTTCACTCTTTCAACTCTTTTCAAATAGGCTTTTTAGAGTATTTTCTCGAGTATTTTTAGAGGTTCTTCATTGTGAGGGTTAAGCTGTCTTATGTCGTGTGACAAGATTTGTTTCCAGTTTACGTCTTTTCAGATTAAGAGTTTATTAAATTCACAGCCCCCAATAACTGGAATAAAATAAGCGCCCAAGTAAAAATACACAAAACTATTTATAGTTTCAAAAAGTACTTGAAAAGGACCATTTTTGATACATACTTATTATACAATTTTAATGGTTCCATGTCTCATGCAGTCGCAATATATGGCCTCCAATCAATTATAATGGTATTTTAATATACCTCTATGTAAATTAAACAAAAACGTTTCTTCGACCAAATAGTGGTCGTTTCTTCTCCTCTTTTCCTTCTTCCTATCCGTAATCTTACTATTTTTTCCATTCCATCATGTCTACTAACCCTAACCATTCTTTCATTCACTCATTTTTGCCACCTTAATAAGCCAAGCTTTCAAGGTGTCATACAGCAACTCTTTTATTTGGTTAATTTGACTTCATCAACGTTTTTTTAACCTATACTGTTTCTTTTTGTTTCAATAATATTTTATGTTGATGCATTGTATATGTATTGCTGGAGTGAAATAAACTGATTGATTGATTGATTGATTGATTGATTGATTGATTGATTGATTGATTGATTGATTGTTTGAAGAGATCCAACATGTTTTCATTCGTTCATATCTTTATTCATTCATTCACTCTTTCAACTATTTTCAAAAGGGCAGATGAACCTCGGGTATTTTTAGAGGTTTTTCAACTCGAGGGTTAAGCTTCTTTATCTCGTGTGTCAAGATTAGTTTCCAGTTACGTCTTTTCGGATTAAGAGGACAAGAAGCATTCAGCGAACAATGTTACATGTGAACAAAAACGAACAAAGATTCAGTGAAAATCCTAAATGTGTCGTTTTACAGGACATTTACATTGACACTGAAAACCCTGCAGCCATTGGAGTGCAAATTGGAGTTGTTTGGGGTTTTTGATTTCTCAGATGTTGATTTTGAGATTTGTAGTGCGAGAATGTACTGCCAATCCTTATTATTCTAATACTGATACCATACTGCTATTTTAAAAAAAGCAATTTTGCTTT
Organism: Tubiluchus corallicola; assembly: GCA_030141605.1. Classification (NCBI taxonomy): domain Eukaryota; kingdom Metazoa; phylum Priapulida; class Priapulimorpha; order Priapulimorphida; family Tubiluchidae; genus Tubiluchus; species Tubiluchus corallicola. The sequence goes on from JAQGDQ010000623.1 coordinate 27,477, forward strand.
TTCTTGTTATTAGCAATGTTATTTAGGGCTGTTGGAATTCGTGTAGTCCAAAACAGATGGCGGTAGTGGTAGTCGTTGTCGTTGTTGTAGTTGTATAGTGGTAGTGGTACTGGCAGTGTTGGTGGTAGTGGTTGTGGTAGTGGTAGTGGTAGTGGCAGTGATAGTGGTAGTGGTAGTGGTACTGGCAGTGTTGGTGGTAGTGGTTGTGGTAGTGGTAGTGGTAGTGGTAGTGGTAGTGGTAGTGGTAGTGGCAGTGATAGTGGTAGTGGTAGTGGTAGTGGCAGTGTTGGCGGTAGTGGTTGTGGTAGTGGTAGTGGTAGTGGTACTGGCAGTGTTGGTGGTAGTGGTAGTGGTAGTGGTACTGGCAGTGTTGGTGCTAGTGGTTGTAGTAGTGGTTGTGGTAGTGGTTGTGGTGATAGTAGTAGTGCTTCTGATAGTGGTAGGGATAGGTGTTGCTGCTGCTCCCTGTGTTGCTACTGCTGTTGATGCTGCTACTATTGCTGCTACTGCTGCTGCTCTGCCGTTGCTGCTGCTGCTGCTGCTGCTACTGTTGTTGCTGCTGCTCTGCTGTTGTTGTTGCTGCTGCTGCTGCCGCTGCTGCTATTGCTTCTGCTCTAGTAGTATATTTTCTTCCTCCCAAATGTTATCTCCCTTGGAGTGACTACTTCCACAGCACATAGTGATCAACTTCTACTGTCTGTCTGCTTGTCTAAATGTCAGCAACTCACAGGCCAATGTACCACTATTGTCCAAACTCAGTCTTGTGCTTTCATTTGTTCAGTAAATTGGGCTGGTAGCTATGCATACATTCACAGAGCAATTACGATAATGTTTACATTCGCTCGGGCCCGGTGTTTGTTTTAACCCTTCCTGGTTCGGAAATAATTAACAATTCGACCTCAGGTTTGGCGTTTAACGACCAGCCTAGATATGACGTCTTTGAGGAAGCCAAGGTAACGTTAGAATGTTTGACGGTTTCTATTTGCTAATTGTACCACGGACAGGTGTTCAAGAAAATGATTGGTTTTTCTTTATCAGAGGAAAACTGTTTGTCAACAGCCATGTCACTCATAATAGTGAGGTAATGAGGAGCGGTATAGATAGCTGTAACAGTAGCAGCAGCAGCAGCAGCAGCAGCAGCAGCAACAGTAGTAACAGCAGCAGCAGCGGCAACAACAGCAGCAGCAACAGCAGTAGCAACAACAGCAGCAGCAGCAGCAATAGCTGTAGCAGCAACGGCAGCATCAGGAACAGCAGCAGCAGCAACAACAGCAGCAACAGCAGCAGCAGCAGCATCAGCATCAGCAACAACAGCAGCAGCCTCAGCAACAACAGCAGCAGCAATAGCAGTAGCAGCAGCAACAGCAACAACAACAGCAGCAGCAATAGCAGTAGCAGCAACAGCAGCAACAGGAACAGCAGCAGCAGCAACAACAGCAACAGCAGTAACAACAGCAGCTGGAACAGCAGCAGCAGCAACAACAACAGCAGCAATACTAGCAGCAGCAGCAGCAGTGATAATCTGCATTAATGGTAATGGTATTTCCAAGTTCCTGGCACTTGCTTATCATGACGCCTTTTTGAGTTATTCCTTGTTTTGATAGTCGTATCATTGTTCGCCTTCCTCCCTGTGATTCAATTCAGCTGTTATTTGTTGCATTTCCCTGCGACACTGAACCCAAGGCTTCATCAAGTTCATAATTATAGAGTAACCTCACCATTTAATTAAATTGAATGAAAGCCAATTTGAAGGTTTCTCTGCAGCATGGTTAATGCTCGCTAATACAAACCTGTAAATGTGTCGTGACGACAAGCATTAATGCTTCAACTGCCAGAAGTTATTAGGCATCTGCTAGGCTTAAACACACCTTTTAATGGGGATGCATTCATTTATGGCAAACATATCGTTAAGGTAAGGTAAGTTATGTCAACTTCATTTACGCTAAAAAGAAAATTCCCAATAATTTAAAACGGTCGCGTAATATGGTATAACGTAAATGATTCGCCTTCCCAGTATGCACCACTGATTCACCAAAAACGTTTTTAATCTAATTGACAAGGTGAAGTAACTTAAACTTTTGCTTAGTTGTAAAGATTTGGTATTAAAAGGGTTTTACGTGCCTCGAGTAATTAGTAAAATCACTTTAAAGATGCGGTCATTTCACTCTGGGCGCTTACATTTTGAACATCTATTCTTCCACCAATGACGTCATTCATCGACTGGAGATGAGCAGCCACCAGTCAAAAGTTTAAAAACTTTTTACACAAAATTAGATGCTAATTTTGTGATATTTTTGCTTGAACATTAGGTTAGGAAAAGTTTGAATTAGTTTCAACGTGTGCTCACGAAAATCATGATGTGCTTACGAAAAGACGCGAAGTGAATGGCGACTACTATACCCGAGAATTTCAGCATTAGCATAAATTAACTGTATGCTTTGAAGACAGTTTTCTTGCAAATCCTGTTATATTTTCCTAAGTTTAACTCATAACAGTAAAATAAACTCAAGATGCTAACTGACTTCTCTTTTCCATTAAAGATCTAAATCCCTAGGATCTATAATCCTCCAGCTCTTGGCAGTTGCAGCACGTAACAGCAAAATGTTTTGAATTTCAATTTAAGAGGTTTTTTTTACAATAACTTCGCAGGTTTTTCGTCATCATTTTGCTTATCGACCTTGTGGAAACTTTCAGAAGCATCTGGAATAAACTTGTTACAGACAGTCTTTTTTCTGTTTGAAGAACTGAATTTCTGACTGAAGTATTTCGCCTCTAAGGTTAAGCAGAATTCTTATAAAGTCAAGTGAATTTCAAAGAAGCATTTTATTCAGTAAACATAGAATGTTATCACTTTTGCTGTGAACATCATCATCATCGTCATCATCATCATCATCATCATCATCATCATCATCGTCATTGTCAGGATCATCATTATCGTCATCGTCATTATCATCATCATCATCACCATCATCATTGTCATCATCATTGTCGTCATTGTCTGGATCATCATCATCATCGTCATCATCATCTTCATCATCATCATCATATCATCACATCATCTTCATCATCATCATCATCATCATCATCATCATCATCATCATCATCATCATTGTCATCATCATCATCACCATCATCATCATCATTGTCATTGTCTGGATCATCATCATCATCATCATCATCATCATCATCATCGTCGTCGTCGTCATCATCATCATCATTGTCATCATTATCATCATCATCATATCATCATCGTCGTCGTCGTCATCATCATCATCGTCATCATCATCATCATCATCATCACCACCATCGTCATCATCATCACCATCAGTACCACCATCATCATCATCGGCATCATCATCATCACCATCATCGTCATTATCATACTTTTGAACTCGATTGCTCTGATTTTTAGTCAGTACCTTGTCAAGGCCAATTTGTTTTACGAAGGGCTTCAAACAGGAGCCCTTATCTGAAATAAATGGCCACGAACAAGCGCCGTCTATCTCGAAAAGGGGCCACAAACAACGGCCTTCCGGGCCTTCGTGTTTTAAAGTTGAAAATTTGTTTTAAGTTGAGTTAGTTACTTTTCACTCGTATAAAAATAATATTTGAAAATATTTTAGGAAAGGCCTTCAAGCCTTCCTAAAGGCCTTCAAGGCCTTCAAGACCTTTTCTGCAACCTATACTAGCCTATGGTAATCTGGCCCTAATCAGAAGAACTGCAACACCAGCTTCCTTTTGCTCATGACAACTCAATCTTACAACCAGAATTTTCAAGCATTAGTCTAATAATGGCTTATACAAATGCTAACTTAATGCTATCACAGTGTATGAATTCAGAATAAAGCAAATTGTCTTCTGCTCGCCTAAACAACGTATTCAATGCGGAATGTAAATTTATTCTCAAACATTAATGCAAGAAAATCTGATTCCTCTTCATCCAGAGAATTCTAAATTTCAAATAATGTTGCCTCAAATGAATGGGCAGGCGGAATAGTAATTTGGTTATTGTCCTCTGTGAAGGGGACATTATCATTGGTTGCAAATGCAAGTGTATTGACGATGCACTAAAGGTTTGCAGAAATTCTAATGAAAATAACAGCATTGCATTACACGATCATGCGGATGTGCGGATTCAATCACTGACGAAAATACGTAAAATTACTGTAATCATTTTTCGAGATTTTGTTTTGGTGAAGATTTTATAATAACCGCGAAGGGAGTATCGATCGCGAAAAAGAGGAAGAAAGAGGCGATGATTGTTAAAGGAAAACAAGATGAGTTTTCATACATTACCCCATTTTCAAGTCCAAAAAGACAGTGTACATTTTAATACAGTTAATACAGCAAAAGCGTTCCTGATAATTAAATAATGAATTAAAATTTTAATTAATGGCGGCGAGCCCAACTATTGATGATCATCACAAACTAACATAATTTTCAACAGCAAAAATATTCCACGAGCGTGTTTGTGAAAGCAAAAATTGAAGTACAGTGCTACTGTAAGAGATTCAGTGTTTTGTACTAAAACTAGGCAAGTTTTAAGATCAATTTGAGACAGATCAGATCCAGTAACTGATCAGCATGTAAAAAATTTAGCACAGACTTTAAATAATGGCGTTAAGAAACGAGAAGGATGGAAGAGATAGTAAGACAAATTGGCATAATTTCTCTAAATCTAAATCCCCAAGGACTACAAAACGCTCAGACTTCACCGAGTCATGAAATTTGCATTGACGATTGACCGGGAACTTGTTCGATTTGTGTTCCGTCAATCCTTTGAATGCTGGGGAATAGACGATTGCAGCCGATTGTTGCTGATGCCAGGCTGAATAGGGTAAATTAATGATCCAGCATCTACACAGATTAGACGGAATTGTTGCAGCTGAGAGACTCTGAACGCGGATCAACATAGTTATAGACTGGCAAGCATCGATCACTGCTAATTTTTACACCCATTTGGGTCAGGAAGTGATCTGAGAGACCAGGAAAGCGTGGGAGTGACGAATTGTGTTTCCCCTAAACTACTGCTCTCATTACTATTGCTATCAAGTTATCGTAGTCATCATCATCGTCATCATCGTCGTCGTCGTCATCGTCGTCGTCATCATCATCATCATCATCATCGTCGTCGTCGTCATTGTCGTCGTCGTCATCGTCGTCATCTTCATTGCCGTGATCATCATCATCATCATCGTCATCACCAGCATCGCCATCACCACCACCATTATCATCATCATCAGATTACATTGCCGTCACTGTTGGCTTTGCTTCGGTTATTATTTTTAGCATCATCCTCATCATCATAATGGTTATCATCATCTTTATGATCATCACCGTCGTCTCATCATCATCATCATCATCATCATCATCATCATCATCATCATCACCATCATCACCATCACCATCACCACCACCATCATCATCAGATTACATTGTCATCACTGTTGGCTTTGCCTCGGTTATCATTTTTAGCATCATCCTCATCCTCATCATCGTTATCATCATCTTCCTCATCATCATCATCATCATCATCACCATCATCATCATCATCATCATCATCATCATCATCACCATCATCACCGTCACCATCACCACCACCATCATCATCAGATTACATTGTCATCACTGTTGGCTTTGCCTCGGTTATCATTTTTAGCATCATCCTCATCCTCATCATCGTTATCATCATCTTCCTCATCATCATCATCATCATCATCATCATCACCATCATCATCATCATCATCATCATCATCATCATCATCATCATCATCACCACCACCACCATCATTTTCATCATCACATTGCATTGCCATAACTGTTGGCTTCGCGTCAGTCGTCATTTTTATCATCATCGTCATACTCGTCATTATCATCATTGTCCCTGTTTTTCTCTGTATGGGGATCTATAATACCAGTTATAATGACATTCCATTTTTCTTGGATATATAAAATGACTCGAAATAAGAAAATACAGACAAGGCTCACGACGGCAATCTGTTGTTTATTGATTATCAGAAACACATTTGCAGTAGTGTTGGTGTTAGAATGTATAGTTTTTACCGTACTTAAAAATGGGGTAGCATATAAAAATGAACATTCTTTTTTCTTTAAATAATTTATTAAGAACAACATTACACAATGTTGTGTAGATCACCGCCTAGACAACAATTTAAATGAAATATCGCACCTCCTACTTGAAAAACACCTTCTCACTGATGAGTCTCATTTCTATACTCCCCCTTCAGCAAAATCTTTATTTGCTTCAAAGGCTCTAATCATCCAATCATGTCGTTTTTCATCACTGGGCGTTCTCTCCTACTCTCTAACTTCATTAAAATAGTGCAGACTTAATCAGTTACCGTCAAGATGTTGTCACGTCCAGCTTACCATAGTCAAGTCTGTCAGGGAAAAGAGTGACCAGACAAATGGGTCAGTATGTTACCAACATGGAAGTTAATGGTGCATCTTCGAAAAGAAAGAACAGGAGGCATTTGCCCGACATGTTAGTCAAATTGCCAAATGTTTACAGCTCATAAGTTCCTAGTAAAGACAATTTACAATTTGAATTTTTTTACCACATTTCCCAGTTAAAATATGAACTCTAAGCCTCATTATGTCCATCCTGTTTCTCTGTAAAGTACGCTATTAATGCAGTTCATCCATTCAGTTTTGAAATTTATGTGCCATGATAAGAGCCTGAATTCGAAATCGATGCATATCTGCACAGTCATTTTGAGCAGTTCATTTACATAATTAGACAGCTTCCATGCAGTTGTAGGATAAACGGAGCATTATTAGACACTCACAATCATTACTTAAGGTTAAGAGAGTCATAATGCTAGTTTATGCTGGAGAATTGCATTTAAATACCGTAATTGTTATGTAAATAAACTCATAAATTCCGCCTTCCATTTTGACAGACTTGACAATGGTTAACTCGATGTGAAAACATATTGAACGGTGGCTGATTAAGTCTGCACTATTTTAATGAAGTTAGAGAGTAGGAGAGACCTAGCCACTGGGGGGGGGGGGGCAAGCCAGCCCAACTCAGTGCCGGTCTCAAGCCCGGATAAATAGGGAGGGTTAGGGTCAGGAAGGGCATCCGCCTGTAAGAACTGCGCCAAAACCTTCTATGAATGAGTCGGTGAGACTTAAAGGTAAAGAAGTGGTCAGACCCGCTCTAATCTATGGGCTGGAAACAGCTTCTCTAAAGAAGACCGAAGATAAGAAAATGGGTGTGGTGGAGATGAGGAGATGAGGATGTTGAGATGGATGGTGGGAATAACAAGAAGAGATAAAATTAGAAATAATAATATCAGAGGAACAGTAAAAGTAGTGGAAGCCTCGCAAGATTGCGATGGTATGGACACCTGAAAAGAAGAGTCGGTGAAGATCATGTGGGAAGGGAAGACATAAATGAAGAGATGGTCAACAACAGGAATGTGTGGAGAAGACTCATTCACAACGGCGACCCCGCATAGGGAAAAGCTGGGAAGAAGAAGAAGAACAAAAGAGTAGGAGAGAACGCCCAGGGAAGAAAAACGACATGATTGGATGATTAGAGCCTTTAAAGATTTTGCCGAAGAGGAAGTATAGAATGGAGACTCGTCGGTGAAAAGGTATTTTTCAAGTAGGAGGTGCGATATTTCATTTAAATTATTGTCTAGGCGGTGATCTACACAACATTGTCTAATGTTGTTCTTAATAAATTATTTAAAGAAAAAAGGAGGGTGATTTTTCATATCCTACCTTATTTTGAAGTACGATAAAAAGTATACATTGAAACACCAACACTACTGCAAATGTGTTTCTGATAATCAAATAATAATAGATTAAAAACTTAATTAACAGCTGGTGAGCCCATGACATCACAAACGAACATAATTTTCAACAGCAAAAATATTCCACGAGCGCGTTGCACGTGTTTGCAAAAGCGAAAATTGAAGCACAGTGCTACTGTAAGATCTTCAGTGTGTTTTACTAAAACTAGGCAAATTTTAAGATAAAAATTCAAATTTCAAATTTACCGCTGTGATCACGCATGAGCTGTCAAACGCGTGTAGTTCGTCTCAAACCAACACATCTGAACTGAGAGGTACAGCACCCGTTTTTTGTGCAATGCTTTTCCAAAATGCAGGCGCTAGTGCCCGTCTAACTAGCGAATAGCGAAATGCATGTAACAATGAAGAACTAGTGGCGCGATTCCCCCTTCCAATTGTGAGTCAGACATCAAATGCCAAACGTATATTTCCAGGACAAAATCCAGGACAAAAGAGCTTATTTCTTTGTAACTGCTGCTCGACACATGATCAGCTGCATTTGGCTCAGTCGTGAGGAGTAAATCTAAAAAGGCAACTTCTCTTCATCTAAGAAGTCGAACTCACCTGTTTAGACAGCTCATTAGAAAGCAGTCAACTAGCACTTGCTGAAAGATTTGACATGCCCTGGAACTCGAAAGGAATCTACAATTAGGTCTCTAGGGACTCAGAAGATGATTAGGAGTCAGATTTTGCACCTGACTCAGTAGTGTTTTGATTTTTAGAGAGAATAGACAGAAGCTTGTTCCTGTAGGTTACATTCAGTACAGCATGTATGACATAGAGAGGAAGAGAGAGAGAGGGGGAGAGAGTGAGTGAGAGAGAGAGTGAGGGAAAGTGTGAAAGAGAAAGAGAGGGGGGAGATGAGGAAGAGAGAGAGAGAGAGAGTGGGAGAGAGAGAGAGAGAGAGAGAGAGAGGGACGGAGAGAGAAATGGAGAGAGACAGAGAAAGAGAGGGAGAGAAAAATAGAGAGAGGGAGATTTGATTTGATTTAATTCTTTATTTCAAACATAAGTTCATAATATAAATTACATATATACAACATACATCATCATAAAAACAAAAAACCACTACAAACAAATCACACACAAACTCAGTTAAACATGAAAATTACAATAATAGTCTCCACCATTGCTGTCTTATGTGCGATGTAAATTTGGCATCGCTTACTAAAATTTTCTGGCACATTAAATTATCACTAGTATCAAATCTTTTCATTAAACTTAACACAGATTTTCTACGTAATACATCAAAATACATCACGTGAATTTCAACACTCATCTCACGAGCACTGTAATCATATGCATATCCGAAAAATAATCTTTTTGACACATTGCGCGCAATTTTAAGTTTTAAGATATTACCATTATTAAAATGTCTCCAAGTAGACATGCAATAGAATGTATTACAGTAAGCATTAAATAGATATCTTTTAACATCAACAGAACAATAGCTGAATTTTCTAATAAGTTGGTTTGTACGACAATAGTATAGGGATCTTTGATTAATAATGTCAAGGTCATCTCGGTTATCATTTGAAATAATATGTCCCAAATATTTTTCATTATCACAGGTACGTAAAACATTATTATCTAGTTTGATGTTACCAAACACAAAATTTCTCATGATGTTTGAATTAACAGACATAAGTTTAGTTTTAGCTACATTAATTTTTATGTCATACTGTTCAGCATACAATTTATACACGTCTAGTAGTTGCTGTAGGGCCGTAATCGTTGTTGCTAACAAACAAACATCGTCAGCGTACATCAGGTGGTTCATAACCATGTTCGACACATTGCAACCAAGTTGGGTGGATGAAAGCTTAACACTTAGATCTTTAAAATAAAAACTAAAGAGAAGGAAGAGAGAAGGAAAGAGGCAAACAGACAGATAGACAGAGAAAGAAAGCTAAAAAAACACTGTCAATTTGTTTTCGTTTTTTACTGAATCAATCAATATTTCTATTAAAATGATTAAAGGTTATCTTACACTAATCAATTTTGCCTATTAACCTATTTAATTAGCAAATTAACCCATTTAATAGTTTGCAAAATCGCGTTAAAATCATATATCGTTAATTCGGTAATCGTTAATCTTGTATCGATAACCTTTCAAGACTCTTGCTCTGCAAAGGTCTGTTGCAACACCAACAGGCTAGAGAACACTCTCCATAAATAAGGCTTAAGGTTTCTTCTTGAATTTGAAATTTGATGTAACTTTCATTTGGTCTTACTGCCTATAGAGCTTGCGTTAAAAGTAACAATAACTTTGTATAAAGCTTGAAAGTTTAAATTCTCGCCATTTTAAGTGTAAGTAATTTGAATTAAGTTCAGGTAAAATTGTGTAAAGTTTGAAAAAATTATCAACGAATTTGCAGCATGCTCATCGCTAACTAAGTAAAAGTGCTGCGCATTGTTTTCATCAGTGGTGCACATTGGAAAGGTGAATCAGTGACACTTTACCAGCCTTCACGAACATTTAAATTACTAATCATCATCATCATCATCATCATCATCATCATCATCATCGTCATCATCATCATCACCATCATCATCACCATCGTCATTGTAATCGTCATTGTAATTGTCATCTTCTTCATCATCATCACCATCAACGTCATAATCATCATCATCATCAGTATCATCATCATCGTCGTCATTGTTGTCGTCATCATCAAAATCATAATCACTGCTATTGTTTTGTTAAGATTTTCCTGAATACTGCAACTTCATCTGCTTCAAGGAGACCATTTCCAAATTAGTTGTCTGAATACTATTTCTCTATGAAAGAATTAACATTTTCGTCTTTCATTAGTACCCCTTTCTCTCAGTGACCGCTGGCTTCATTATGGGTAATACATGCAAGTAATCATATACATGTTAGAAAGTCCGTTCTATATAGTCGGATTTCAAAGCCTATCAAATGTAGTAAAGACATGGTTGGTGCTACAATATTGTTTATTTTAAGCATTCGCTGTATTTACCTGCTAAGGGATTTAGCAGTAGCTGTGTTTATGATGCATTTAAGGTGTTTATGGTGTGTTGGGGTATTTGCCGTGTATTAAAGTGTTAAGTGACCTCCATGGAATCTTATTTCTCTATGCCAGACTCCTCTGGAGCATTAACTGTAATCTTCCCGCTATGTCGGCTTGCTATTTGTATTTCAAGGGCGGAAGTGCGTCTGGGGAATACGTGTATGCTTCGTGGCAAAAGTTTAGCAACACTGAGCCTGTCAATAAGTTCTATGGTGACTACCATCAAATCTGCTGAGTTGATTTATTTGTTTTCAGCTATTCGCTGAATGTATGTGGGATGATGATGATGTTGATGTTGATGATGACGATGACGATGACAATGGTGGTGGTGGTGGTAGTGTTGATGATGATGATGATGATGATGATCGTGACAGTGAAGCTCAAGGGAGGCCATTCTCACAGCAGGAAACTTAGATAATTGATGCGCACAGATTTACGTTTGGTTGGTTGGTTCTGGAAGATTCTCGATTGGTTGAGTCTGGGAAGTTATGGTTTCTCATAATTCTTCTGATGTGAGCATTTCTCTGTCTTTCTAATTTAGTTGTTCTATCCTATCTGTTTTTTATTTCATTTTTTGTGCTTTTATTGTATTTCGCTCCAGAACTAACGACTAGGATCCGGTCTTTGTTTTTTAATTTCCTGGTAACCTCCTAAATATTTTCTTTCACTTCCGCTCAACTTTGTGTCTCCTTTCATATTTGCCAGCAGTAATTAATAGATAACACGTTGCGTGACATGATTGGTTATGGCAGAAAGTTTATTGGGGGTCTAATAACTCTCCCAGTAAGCCTTTTCATTGATTCGTTGTGCGCACGCGCAGTTGCTGTAGGTCAAAGGTTAAGTGTACCACAACAGTGCGTCTTTAAATACAACTGTCGCGTGACATGTGTGTAAAGCAAAGCCGTTTGCCATATCAGTTCACTGACTTCAGTTGTTTTACGAAGACTACTTATTTATGCATTACTCTGCTGTACGTAGAGTGATTTACTAGCAGGATCTCGCTTGGGAACAACAATAAATGAACTAGGTAAGGTTCTAGCTAGATGTTAAAACTGTTACTATTACACAGCATGGGCTGCGATGCGTTTTTAAGTGTACACAAATGCGTTGTCTGATACACTTAACCTTTGACCTTTCCACGATCATCATGAATCGCTGGAACTGTGAAAAGGCTTATCCAGAAAGTAAAATGATTGCGACATTTTTTCGGTCGCCAAAACCCGTCATTTTTCAAAACCTCGGCCAACAAATGCTTGAAATTTTTCATTTAGCCGCCGCCTGAAAGTCAACATCATAACGTATGATATCCAGTAATTGATTAAAGAATTTCGCTGCTTGTCTTGTCTAGAATGAAGCCAAGTAATCACGTGTAACAAGTCAGCCACTTGAAGCCGCTTGTTTAATGGGAAACCAAGTTTAGTGATCGTTTAATCAGTTCCCCATGTTTCTCTCTTTCAACTTGACAGCGAGGCGGAGTCGAATTGGCGGAAAATAGAGAGGAGAGAAACCGAACAGCGGAAATGAACGGAAATGTTAGACGTTGAAAAAGCGGCTAATCGGCTTAGAAATAGTTGGATGTTGAAAAAACGGCTAACAAGCTTAGAGAAACGATGGTTAGATGTTGAAAAAAGGTTAGAAAAAATGACTAAAATATTAGACGTTGACTAAAAGTGGTTAATCAGTTTAGAGAAATGATGGCTAGATGTTGAAAAAGTGACTAAGATATTAGATGTTGACTAAAAGTGGCTAATCAGTTTAGAAGGACGATGGCTAGATGTTGAAAAAGTGACTAAGATATTAGATGTTGACTAAAAGTGGCTAATCAATTTACAGAAATGATGGTTAGATGTTGAAAAAGTGACTAAGATATTATATGTTGACTAAACGTGGCTAATCAGTTTAGAGAAATGATGGTTAGATGTTGAAAAAGTGACTAAGACATTTGATGTTGACTAAGAGTGGCTAATCAGTTTAGAGAAATGATGGTTAGATGTTGAAAAAGTGACTAAAATATTAGATGTTGACTAAAAGTGGCTAATCAGTTTAGAGAAATGATGGTTAGATGTTGAAAAAGTGACTAAGATATTAGATGTTGACTAAAAGTGGCTAATCAGTTTAGAGAAATGATGGTTAGATGTTGAAAAAGTGACTAAGATATTATATGTTGACTAAACGTGGCTAATCAGTTTAGAGAAATGATGGTTAGATGTTGAAAAAGTGACTAAGACATTTGATGTTGACTAAACGTGGCTAATCAGTTTAGAGAAATGATGGCTAGATGTTGAAAAAGTGACTAAAATATTAGATGTTGACTAAAAGTGGCTAATCAGTTTAGAGAAGAACTCGCTGCATTATTTCAGCAATTCGTTATTTCTGAAAAAAAATAGGAAAGGGAAAAGAAAAATTTTTGTAATCGATTGTTATTTGTAATTTGAAATATTTTCTTCTTTTTGTTAAATTGAAAATGATAGCTGGACTATCGAAATCTTGATTTTAAATAAACTGAAACTGAATATTGATTAACAATTGATTTCCCATGTTTCTCTTGCTTGGATTACACCATTCTTTGGTTTGGCAAAGGCTTACCTTTGCTTTTCTTTAGAGTACTCACACTGAAAGTGGTCATTTGCTAACGGCGTGTTCAAACTAGGGAGTTTTCTGTCGCGAGTTTCTCTCTAACAGCAAACTCGTAAATGTGAACTGTTTTGCGAGTTACTCTCGACATGTTATTGTAAACTCTGCGACAGATGCAGCAAGTTGACTTCCCGTCTAGTGTGAATGCCAGGCGAGTTACTCTCGACATGTTATTGCAAACTCTTCGTCAGTTGCTGTAAGTTGATTTCCTGTCTAGTGTGAATACCAGGTGAGTTACTCTCGACATGTTATTGCAAACTCTTCGTCAGTTGCTGTAAGTTGATTTTCTGTCTAGTGTGAATGCCAGGTGAGTTACTCTCGACATGTTATTGCAAACTCTTCGTCAGTTGCTGTAAGTTGATTTTCTGTCTCGTGTGAATGCCAGGCGAGTTACTCTCGACATGGTATTGCAGACCCTTCGTCAGTTGCTGTAAGTTGATTTTCTGTCTAGTGTGAATGCCAGGTGAGTTACTCTCGGCATCTTATTGCAAAGTCTTCGTCAGTTGCAGCAAGTTGACTTCCTGTCTAGTGTGAATGCCAGGTGAATTACTCTCGACATGTTATTGCAAACTCTCCGTCAGTTGCTGCAAGTTGACTTCCTGTCTAGTGTGAATTTCACGGCGAGTTACTCTCGGCATGTTATTGCAAACTCTCCGACAGTTGCTGCAAGTTGATTTTCTGTCTAGTGTGAATTTCACGGCGAGTTACTCTCGGCATGTTATTGCAAACTCTCCGACAGTTGCTGCAAGTTGATTTTCTGTCTAGTGTGAATTTCACCGCGAGTTACTCTCGGCATGTTATTGCAAACTCTCCGACAGTTGCTGCAAGTTGATTTTCTGTCTAGTGTGAATGCCAGGTGAGTTACTCTCGGCATGTTATTGCAAACTCTCCGACAGTTGCTGCAAGTTGATTTTCTGTCTAGTGTGAATTTCACGGCGAGTTACTCTCGGCATGTTATTGCAAACTCTGCGACAGATGCAGCAAGTTGATTACCTGTCTAGTGTGAATGCGCCTTTATCTTGTCTCTTAAGTCGTCTTCGAATGAAAACTTTTTACATTGTACCCACCGCTGGTTAAGTTGTCTGAATTCTAAATTTTCAGTTAACATGATTATAATTTCTTTTTAGAAGACTTCTTTTTCTTCTATTTTGTAAAACTATTAGAACATAAACTTAAGAAAATAGCTTCTATGATTTCCTGCGTGAAGCGCGTGCGCATGTGCGTGCGTGCGTGTGCTCGTGCACACGTGTTTGTGCGTGTAAGCGCGCTTATAGCTTGCACTGTTATACAGCGCAGTTGAGATTGTATAAATAGTCACGACTGTTCAATAAACCGTTTATGTAACCCGCTTCGACAAACGTTTTAAGGTGAGATAAGGTAAGATAAGTTTTATTTAATGTCCATCATTTACATAATTAACATGAGCAGTTAAAACTCTTCTTCGACGATATCTTTGACCTGCGAAGGTTGTAAGATCATCAAGCGTGGGCGAAGATTTTCTGAGAAAGCAGAATTTGAACATAGGTACGTCCAACCGTTTGCAGGCTAGAAGGTTTGGTCTAGTGGTAACGCGCTCGCTTTCCGTCTGGGAGGTCGTGAGTTCGATACAGCGGCCGGGTAATTCTAAAGACTTTAAAAATGGTACCTGCTGTTGCCCTTCCTGGAGCATTTAGGGTAAAAGCGGGGTAATAATAGTCTCTGTTATGTAGTTGTGGGTTGTTGTTTACAGCAAAAAGCCGACTGTAAATAGAGATATAGAGATGATTATTATTATTATTATTATTATTATTATTATTATTATTATTATTATTATAGGCCCAAATAACTAACGCGTAAATCTCACTATACCAAAACAAGTATTGGGTCATTGTTCTTTCTTATCTATTAAGAGTGAAACTATTAAGAGACTCACTTCACATAGAAACGATCTTACATAATATGACACTAGTGGCAATGCTTATTCTGCTTAGTTAATTTTAATGAAGCATCTATATTTGCTCCTCATCCCGTTGCTAGGTTGCATCCATCCTCAAATTACAGCCATGTCGTACTTTATCTCTGCATGTGGGCTAACTACTGCACGTTGCATGAAAAATTGCATGCCTGTTTGTATTGGGTGGCCACAAAAATTATGCACATTTTATTAAATCGAGCTTGGGGCTCAGTTATTTGCATTGTTGATTTTTGTACTTCAGCACAGGACAGTTGTTTCCACTGGAAAAGGCTTAGTGGTTAACTATTAAACTTTTTTCCCGGCATACAGTTTAAGATGTGGTGACCCATAAATAATTAAATGTTAACTCGTTATTAACGCTTTAAACTGTAATTAACACACTCGTACAATGAATGGGCACAAATACACCTGCATCATGAGAAAACAAGTGAGCATCTCTGCACGCAAACAAGCTTCAGTTTACATGCAAACAAACAAATGGCAATTTAACGATGAAGCTCCACGGAGCCCCTATCGAGCATTTTCAAACTAGAATTTATATCATGGTGACAAAACCCGGTTCCTATTAATGATTTCTCCTAACAATTTCTAAATGTCACTGTAAAATAGGGGCTTCGAGGAATTGTGACTGTAAAGGAAAGGACAGGTCACTTAGCATGTCGGGTTTATTTTACCGTTATCACCTGAACTTAGAAAAATGTAGCAAAAAAATGCAAAAAACTGTCTATAATACACAAATTTAATTTGTACTCCTGCTGTTTAGAAATTCACAGGCTCAATGGTAGCTGCCTTTTGTATAGAAATTATGACATCAGAAACTGGAGGACTTCGTGAATTTTCATAAGCGCACCACGGCTTTCCATAAGCGTGCAATGCTTAAACTAATTCAAATGTCAGCAGCTTACCAAATATTCATGCAGAAATAGCATAAAATTAGCTATACGTGTTTGTAATTGACGTTCACTGCTTTTCTTCGCGACGTCATTGGCGGAAGAATGGCTGTGCCCAAACGTTAAATGATCACGACATTAAAATGATTATACTAATTACATGATGCACTTATTGCACTTTTATTATTAAATCCTTCTAACATTTTTCATGAACATTGAAATAAGTCTAACTTTCCAGAATGTTTGTCCTTTCCTTTAAAGGTGGGCAAAATTACGTAAAATATGATAATGTAACTGTTTGTTGCAATTTGTAGAGCTTTGTGGCGGACAAATGTATAAAGGTCCAAGATAATATGTATATATTTTATTGAACAATTGTTTTATATATATATATATAATATATATATATATTGTTGAATTTGCAAGAAGCACACTTTTATTATGAGAAGAAAGTTTAAGTTATTGCAAAAAATGACGTTTTCTTGCATTTGGGGAATTTTATTTTATTTGAAGATACCGTAAACTGTTCAATCAGATATTGTGTGCATTTTTAGGATACAAATTAAGAATATTGGGTAAGGATTTCAACATTTTGTGAACAAACCGTTGTATGCCTAACGTTATGTCTGCAAAACGTTTGCAGTGGCTGTTTCCATTTCGTTTAAATTCAATGTAATCATTGAGGCCGGTACCTCAGGGGTTGGTGCTAGGCCCACTTTTGATTCTAATACACATCACTAATTCTCCGAAAGTAGTCAAAATGTGGTTTAAAAAATTTTTGATAGCAACAACATGCAATTTGATATTCAAAATACTGAAATCCTTTCCTAATTTATTCGTTTTGAGTAGTTTTTCCAGCATTAAATTCTGAAAATATTCTCATTCTTGCTTTCAGCTATTTATTTGTGACAATTTCGTTGACGATTGGAGAATCGCCATGACTTGGGAGCGAGTGGGGCAGCTCGCCCTGGAAATTTTCATCTGTGCCATTCATCCCATTCCGGGCGAGTACTACTTCACCTGGACCACTGCCGTCCGGTTCCGCTCTGAAGGTGAGATCCAGTCGAACGACGTTCCAGTGGACGTTCTACTGTCACTTCCCATGTTTCTCAGGCTCTATCTCATCTGTCGGGTGATGCTCTTGCACAGCAAGTTGTTCACAGACGCCTCCTCGCGAAGTATAGGAGCGCTAAATCGTATAAATTTCAACACCAGATTTGTGCTAAAAACTCTAATGACTATTTGCCCAGGAACAGTATTATTAGTGTTTATGGTGTCGCTGTGGTTAATCGCTAGTTGGCTATTGCGGGCGTGTGAAAGGTAAGTTCAGACGTATCTCAGCTGTATTTTTACTAAGACTTATGTCTGTTGTGTTTTTACTTAGCTCCGTAACTTATTCATTGACTACAGGGCACCGGGTAGTGCTTTGCACTTTTTATTGTCTCACTGTGTGATAATTGCCTGGTGGACAACTAGATACCCTGCTCCTTCGTCCCACTCACAATGTTATCTAATATATATTTAAGTGAGTCCATTTTTGTATGTATATTATTGTTGTTATGCATTGTGAAATAAACATTCATATCTTATCTTATTTTATTATAGTGGCCCATGAGATGCTGCAACTATCTTGATTTTGACCTCTGACATTTTCTGGCGTTAACGTTATTCTCACATTTTTTCATATATAGACACAGACCTAGACCTAAATGCAGACATAGACATATGGGCATAGCTATAAACATAGACCGAGGCATAGGCATAAGCACAAGCATTGCTGTAGCCTTAGGCATGAACGTAACCACAGGCACAGACATAGATATGAAGGTTTTAATTTTCTTCTTTTGAGCACTTATGTAATAATTGCATTGCATTTTAGTTGCGCTGAGTAAGAGAAGCCCGTGACCGGTTGTGAGTTATCAAATCTATGGAAAGGAGGCGTTTAACCATATAGTGAACGTACCCTCATTATTTTTTGTGTCTAGGCCTAATTGAATTTATTTATTTACTTGTGTTTGTTTGTTCGTTTGTTTTTCGTGAAGTTTTGTTAATATGACCAGACCATATTTAATGGCGTCAACGGTTTACGAGTTTTAAAGCTGAATTACAAATATCTATGATCGTTACATTTGGTTCTACATCTCCTGCGTTCATTACAGCTATAAATGACTTTCATCAACAATGACGTCATATTAGTGTTATGGGTTTTAAAGCAGACCTTGTCACTGACAAACAGTGCAGAAATGTCATGTATGGCTTAACATCGCACAGTGGACAGACGATTAATTAATCCAGCTTACAAAAGTAATGTACGTCAAGGATCCATTCTTGGACCACTTATGTTTAGAAGTGACATTAATGATATGGGCTGTTTGGAGGGCGGTCGCTTTTTTCCTTTTCAAAAAGTGGGTTCAAAAAGCAAAAAAAAACTGCTGACCAAAACTTGTCTCATTTATAGTGTAATAAGCATATAAAGTTTAGCATATGCAGAACTTTCTAACACTACCAGGTTGTTATAGTTTTGCTTTTATCTGCTTCTGGCTTTTTTTTATAGAAAAACCAAGTTTCGCTTGGTGAGAATATGCAGGATTATATATTTTATTCTAAGAAGTTGAAACTGTGCTACAGTTAACAAAAGCATCAAATTGACTTTCTCATGAAAAAGTCTGATATATTAGGCAAACAAATCTAACCAGGCGTGACAAACGATCAACCAGATCGTCGCATAAATAATGAACAGTTTCCTAATTAGGCGAATAATTTGCTGATAGCGATTGCTTCCTGTGCTGCAGGTGTTACTGAAGATTACAATCTGTATTGAGTAACCACATCTTAGGAAAATGAAACCACCGGGTAACCGCGTTCTGAACAAATGAAGCCACATCGTGGCACTCCACGTGGTGCGGGGGTTTCAACATAAATATTTGAGAAGCTAATGCAGAAGTGAGAGGCTTGTGCGAGAATTTGGTTTGGAAGGTGATATGTTTTTGCTAAAGGAAGCGATAAATTGCGTTAAGGTAGTAATCCCTCAAACTTGTGCTGAGGATAATGATGAAATTTAATGGTTTACGCGCCATGGGCTATGGATAATTTATGTAGCTTCCTCGCACTAACTTAGTTAGTGGATTAGGGGAATATTTATTGTCTTTCATTCTTGTGTGCTATCGCCAGCTTGTATTAAAAGTGAATAAAGAATGATGGATAAATACTAAAATGTATTGAAGCATCTCTCTCTGTCTCTTTGGTCCTCTCTCTCTGTCTCTCTGTACCAGTCTCTGCTCTCACTCCCTTCCAGTCTCTCTTTTTTCCTGACTCTCTCTCTCTCTCTCTCTCTCTCTCTCTCTCTCTCTCTCTCTCTCCCTGTTCTATTATATTTTATTTTGACATTAAACAAGATTTATTAAATAAATACTCCTCTCTCTCTCTCTCTCTCTCTCTCTCTCTCTCTTCTTCACTCTCTCTCTCTTTCTCTTTTGCTTTTGAACATATGGACTGGACAAAACATTATGAACAGTACAACAAGACACCCTTGCAAAACAGACGCGTGCTTCGCGGCGCATAACCGATAAAGCACAATGGTCTGGTATTATTCGTAAATGCAATGCCTAACGAGAATGACTTCCTCTCAGTTGATTACATCCTTTAGGCACTCTGGCTGCTCGTGACAGAGTAATAACATTGCTGCTTCATCCTGCATGGAATAACGATTTCCATTGTCAGCTGCCGCTGCGACAGTCACAATTACATGCCGTTTACCTCGACTCGTGTGACGAATTCCAAAGCGTTGCGTGTAAGCCATGCTGAGAGAGAGAGAGAGAGAGAGAGAGAGAGAGAGAGAGAGAGAGAGAAAGAGAAGGGATGAAGAAAGAGAAACAAAGAGAGAGAGAAGAAAGAGAAAGAATGGGAAGGACAGAGAGAGAAGGATGGAGGGAGAGAGTAAGCGGGAGAGAGACAAGGGAGGAAGAAAGAGAAACAAAGAGACAGAGAAGAAAGAGAAAGAGGGAACGTACAGAGGGAGAGAGATAAGGGAGGAAGAAAGAGAAACAAATAGACAGAGAAGAAAGAGAAAGAGGGGACGTACAGAGGGAAAAGGGGACAAGGGAAAGAGCAAGACGGTGAGAGAGAGAGAGAGAGAGAGAGAGAGAGAGAGAGAGGAAGGAAGGGAAGAAAGGTATATTATTATTATAAATCTTTTTATTATACAAATATACATATATACAATTCCCTCTATTTGTAGAGAGGTCGTTTTACATGCGTTTTACATATTACCTGATTGCTATTATGACATTATATTATAACATATTTGCATTTACAATTTGCATTTTTTTCTGATTGTTACAACCGTTTGACTAGTGACCTTGTAAGCTATGAAGTGTTCACTCACTTTGACCTTAAACGTTGACCTCGGTTATGACTTCTGACCTTTCGCCTCCACACTTATGTCAGGCAGAAAAACCCTTGGTGGAAAACGAATAACGGTATTGGCTTCAGCTGTTTGCTAGACTTGACTCCAGAAAGACAGCCAGAAAACAAATAAACAAACAAACAAATAAGCTGGAAGGACAACCGCTCTCTTTAGTTTAAGTAAATATCCCACAGAAGTAGGTCAAGGCTACTGGAAGATGAAACATGCAGGACACTCATCCACACACTTGTTTTACTGCAATAGAAGATGTGAAATCATCACACAACAGAGATAAAATGAGCAAAAAGGAGTTTTTCTCAGCTTATGATGACTGTGAAGCCATCATCTCTGACTCAACATCGATGGCTTCCCTCGTGGTATCAATATTTTAAAAAGGGACTATTTTAAATTATTATAATAATAGTAAATTACTGCTGATTGTAAGCCATCCGCGCTGCATTAGGAATTAGCATGGGCAACTCTTCTTATTCCTGTACAAGATTAAAGGAAAGAATAAGTCACTTAGCATGTTGAGTTTAATTTACTGTTATCACTTAAACTTAGAAAAATATAACTAAGAAATTTGCAAAAAAACTTTCTGTAAAGCGTAAATACAAATATATCTTAATAGAAATTCTCAGGCATGGTAATCTCTGGCATTCACTTGATAATTATAATGTAACTGGTGGACTTTGTGACTTTTCGTAAGCACATGGTGACTTGAGTCTGCTCTGCTTACCTAATGTTAATGCAAATATATCACAAAATTAGCTATGTAATTTTTTGCAAAAGTTTATTATACTTTTGATGGAATTTGAAAGTGCGCTGCTTTTCTGACGTCATTGATGAAAGAATGGGCGTGAAATGATCTTGACTTTAAAGATCTGTTAGTTTGTGACGAACTTCAAACGTTCGACAACTCTTGCATGAGTACAGCTGTAAATTTGAAATTGGACTTTTTATCTTAAAACTTGTCACAACGCACAAAATATCTTTTTATCACTGTACTTCAATTTTCTTTTCCACAAACACGTGCAACACGCTCGTGGAATATTTTTGCTGTGGAAAATTATATTAGTTTGTGATGTCATCAACAGTTGAGCTCACCCACCGTTAATTAAGATTGTAATTTATTATTTAATTGTCAGAAACGCTTTTGCAGTATTAACTGTGTTAAGATGTATACTTTTTATCTGACTTTATAATGGGGTAATATATGAAAAATCATTCTGTCTTCCTTTAAGCCTTCATCAAAGGTTGTCTTAGTCCTTGAAGAACTCAATAAAATTTTTTTTTATAAAATTTAATTGGATAAAATTAAGAAAACATGCTCTTTTTAGGCACTCCAACTGAAGCTATTGAGTAGCTTAGTCTGGTGTACACTTGCGTGATCGTACACACTAATTTATTGATCGCCTACTTGCTACAGCCCAAGCTGTGCGGTGTTCTTCTGGTACTCCAGGAAAAAACAAAGGATCAGCAAAGGACAAGTTCGTTTCATCTTTTAAAACCTCTTCTTAAGGATTTTGACCTTAAAAATAGAGCAGTCCTGAGCCCAAAATGTGTCAGAGTGTGGTGTCTGAATGGTTGAAATTAACTAAACTAGTCGCTTTTCATGCAAGTGATACTGTACATTATTATGGTGCAAACAGTGCAGTTACTGAAAGTTTTTTTTCAATTTTTTGTCAAAAATTCGTCTAAGCTAAGCAAAGGCATTGCATATATAATTGTGCGTGAAAGTCCAATATAAGAGGAATGGAAACCTACAAAAATTATCAAATATAGTGTAATTGTTTCTTAGTGAGAGTTTTTCATAAAATCGTGCAAAATGCAGCAAACTCTTACCGTCCTCAAGGCGTTATCCCACATACAGTTATAGCCAACTAAGACGCTGGAGACAACTAACAGTGTTTGATTTGAAAGCTGTTCTTAATACGAAAATGGTTGGAAACAATTGTGGAAGTAACGAAAAGATTGTGGAAGTTTGCAGAAAACGGCGGCAGTCAAGATTAGTTATTATTTGGTAGCGTCATAACCGACATCAGTTCAACAAATGCTGCAAGTAGAATAATGAAAACAAGTGGTGAAGTGACAAAAAACTTGCTACCTTTATTCGGTACCCTTTGTTCGATTAAAACCATCATCAGGTGAAAAAAATAAACAATAGAAGCAAAGTAGGCTGTAAGCAATGTTGTTATTAATTAGTTGTTTGCTTTCACTTTTTATTCTTCGCCTAATTGTGGTTTACAATCGAATCATAGGATCATGAATAAAATTAATAAGTTTTTTCATCATTTTTTGGTCTTTTCCATTTTCATGCACACAGTATTTGTTGGCCTAAATTTGGTCACGTTGTTGCCAACTAATAATTAATAACTTAACTGTTTTATTTATCTGCTGTGTGGCTCTTTGATTTGTGGTCCTTTAACTTGGGGTCTTTGATCTGTGGTCCTTTGACCTGTGGTCCTTTGACCTGTGGTCCTTTGACCCGTGGTCCTTTGACCCGTGGTCCTTTGACCCGTGGTCCTTTGACCCGTGGTCCTTTGTCCTGTGGTCCTTTGACCTGTGTTCCTTTGACCTGTGGTCCTTTGAACTGAGGTTCTTTGACTTGTGGTCCTTTGATCTGTGGTCCTTTGACTGGTTGTTGTTTGTTAGGCCATTTGAGGAAACACGAACTGGGCGTCACACAATGAAGCCATGACTTCTAAATTTCTCTGGCTTTGTGTGTAATGTCCTTCTCGATATGGCTTCATACTCCTCTCGCTGGCAGCTGAAATCGAACCTTTAATGGAGAGTAGCCGGATTCCTGGATAGATTTGGCTCCTACTCAAGACGCTGGGATTGAAAGCACTTGCTTGTTATAGCGAGCCTAATCACGCCGTTATGAAACCTCTCATCAAAGGGCATCTTGCTGAGTGTTCATTTTATTCGAGACGTTGGACTATTACTGTATGGATGCTGCAATCTCAATCGCACTGGTGCTTGGGGTTTGCTTACAAAATGAGCCTTGTCTTATGAGATTGCAAACGTCTCCTTGTTTGCCCCCCTCTCTCTCTCTCTCTCTATCTTTCTCTCGCTCTCTCTCGTTCTCTATCTTTCTCTCTCTCTGTTTGTGTGCTTCTATCATTCTCTCCTCTCTGTCTCTCTGTCTTTCTCCTCTCTGTCTCTCCCCCATTCCTTCCCCTTTCTCTCTGTGTCTCTCTGTCATTCCCTGTCTGCTTCCGTTTCTCTCTCTTTCTCAGTCTCTCTCTCTCTCTCTCTCTGTCTTTCTCTCCGTCTCTCTCTCTCTCTCTCTCTCTCGATCCCTCTCTTTCTCTGCAATTCTCTTTCTTCAATTCTATTTTGGCTATCCCCCTTCCCCCTCTCTCTTTCTCTCTCTCTCTCTCTCTCTCTTTCTCTCCCTCTCTCTCGCTAAGTCCCTTTGTTCCATCCCGTTTTGGTTGTTATTGTTGTGAGTTGACTGAAATTAGTCAATAGCCAAACCTCATACCCAAGCAAATATCCAAATCGAGGCCTACCTGTTCCCAAAGGCTTCACCACACTAAGATGCAGCAACGAGAAAATAAAATTCTTGTAACTAATTTGTTAGTGATTGGATTATACCCCGTCTGTTCTTCTTGAAGGACAACGTCTTCTGACAAGCAATACCACAGATAAGAAGCCTGAGGAAAAAATAAAACACTTGTAACAAAACGAAAATTTCGCCCAGTGTTCTCGCAATTTGATACCTATCGCCTTTCTGTTAAGCAATGCCACGGATAAGCAGCCCGAGGAAAAATAAAACAATTGTAACAACACGAAAATATTGCCCAGTGTCCTCGCAATTTGATACCTATCGACTTTCTGTTAAGCAATACCACGGATAAGCAGCCCGAGGAAAAAATAAAACAATTGTAACAACACGAAAATTTCTCCCCGTGCCCTTGTAGTTTCGCTCTCATTTTACTATCTCCCCAGTAACTCTCACTTCTCTCTACACAACAGTCAGTGTTAGCCTCATGCGCAAAATACTCTGTTTGCAGACCAATGTAGTCCATTAGCGCATTTATTTTTATCCTGGGGTCTGTTTACCTTCATTTCTCGCTCTTGCTAAAACCGCTTGACGAGCGGCCCAGTTTGCCAACAAGCCTGCATAATAAGCAAGAACGTTTTTTCGTCAATATCAGCAAGTTTAACCCTTTGGTTTTGCCACCCGGGCCGGTTTGATCCAACTGTGTTACCTGAAGAGAGAGAGAAAGAGATAGAAAGAGAAAGGAATAGACAATTAGGTCTCTAGGGACTCAGAAGATGATTAGGAGTCAGATTTTGCACCTGGCTCAGTAGTGTTTTGATTCTTAGAGAGAATACAGAAGCTTGTTCCTGTAGGTTACATTCAGTACAGCATGCATGGCATAGAGAGGAAAAGAGAGAGAGGGGGAGAGTGAGTGAGAGAGAGAGTGGGAGAAAGTGTGAAAGAAAAAGGGAGGGGAGAGGGAGAGAGAGAGATTGAGAGAGAGAGGGAGAGTAGGGAGAGGATGCATAAAGGATATAATCAATTGAGAGGAAGTCATTCTCATTAGGCATTGCATTTACGAATAATACCAGACCATTGTGTTTCATCGGTTACGCGCCGCGAAGCAGGCGTCTGTTTTGCAGCCGTGTCTTGTTGTACAGTACATAAAGTTTTGTCCAGCCCATATGTTCAAAAGGAAAAGAGACAGCAAAAGAGAGAGAAAGAAAGAAAGAGAGAGAGAGTGAAGGAGAGAGAGAGAGAGAGAGAGAAGCGAAAGAGAGAGGGGGAGGCTTTTGCCAGCATTTCTAATTATAGTGATTCTCAGAACCGCTGGGAACTGTTTGCTGCCGAGGTTTTTCTGGAAAATCTCTGGTCTGTAAAGCTGGAGCAAATAATGTGGAATATCCAGGGAAATCAAAGAGCAATAAAAGCAATTTTGTATCATCAAGCAGCTTGGAAGACTCTTGCTAATAATGAATCTCACCACTCTCCCCGACATCTCAGGGGGCTAAAAATAACCAACTGCTTGTGGTCGCTCTCGTTCTCTCTTTCTCGCTCTCTCCCTCTTCATCTCTGTTTCTCATTCCCTCCCTCTCTCTCTCCCTCTTCACCTCTGTTTCTCATTCCCCCCTCTCTCTCTCTCTCTCTCTGTCTCTCTTTCTCTCTCTCTCTCTATCTATCTCTCCCTCTCTGTTTCTCATTCCCCCTTCTCTCTCTCTCTATCTCTCTATCTCTTTCTCTCTGTTCTCTCCCTCTCTGTCTCTCATTCCCCACTCTCTCTCCCTCTCTGTCTCTCATTCCCCCTTCTCTCTTTCTCTCTCTCTCTCTCTCTCTCTCTCTCTGTCTATCTATCTATCTCTCCCTCTCTGTCTCTCATTCCCCACCCTCTCTCTTTTTCTCACTCCCTCTCTCTCTCTCTCTCTCTCTATCTATCTATCTATCTATCTATCTATCTATCTATCTATCTATCTCTCCCTCTCTGTCTCTCATTCCCCTCCCTGCCCTCTCTCTTTTTCTCACTCCCTCCTCCTCTCTCTCTCTCTCTCTCTCTCTCTCTCTCTCTCTCTCTCTCTCTTTCTCTCTGCTCTCTCCCTCTTGTTTTCTGAATCTCAGAGGAGGTAAGAACAACCTGTACAACAGTGGCAACGCTTGTAGCCAATTCAAACAAATACTGGAAAATATTTGTTGATGTTCTCTGATTAATGGGTATTTTCTGCAATTGCGCTGGTGAACTGCTCGCCTTTTCATGGTTTATTTTCTCAAGAGTAAAGCAAAAGTGCCTTTCCGTCTCAAGGCTTCTGGGAATGCTTCTCTTTTGAAGAAGGGTGAGGAGGTGAAGAGGAAGTAAAAGGGAAGCCAGGTTGTTTGTCTCGTTTCCTGGAAAATGTAAATTCCCAATTTATTGAAAAAATACAGCAACGCATGAGTGTGATGCCTATGCTAAACTCAACTGTGTACTGGTAACCGTGCTGTGCCTGTTATTTTTCTAGGTTAACCTTTACGTCCGAACCGAAGTCCATAGTTCGAGTCCCAGCCAGGATATTTTTTTATCTCTCTGAAACTCGTATCTTCTTTAGTAAATGCAAGATTAAGAAGTTCTTCTTCTTACTGTTTAGTACGTAATTAGTACGTTCAGTAGTAATTAATTTTTGTCCAATTAGCAAATTGATACAGAAAAATGATGCTAAATCAAATGCTTATATAACCCCGATAGACATTGGAGTTTTTTAGCTCTTTATTATGATTACACAGAGAATTCATAGTTATTATTAAACAAAAGAAACTTATAGACTAAATAACTTACCTTTTTCTGGTGAATTTCGAACGCGTAAAATCACCATGTTTCGCGTCTTTGGCGTGAGTGAGCGAGGATGACGTGCGAGGTACAGAAAGCGTCCTTGGTTACGGATGTTTGTTTACCAATCTTTGGTGACCTCGTGACTGTACTCATAGATAGATAGATAGATATTTTATTTCTGAAAATCACATTTCCAACACAAAAATTACAAATTACACCCGATGGTTTTATCAGCGGGCAGAGCTCAGGTAATGATTTCCAGATCGTACTAACAATTTTACTCAACATAGCTGCACAGGTATACAAACAGATATACAAATTTAGTTGTAAGCTCCATAAAGCGAAAAATAAAACTATTTACTAAGCATTTGTACACATGTATTAAACAAATATTTTACCTATATGATGATCTCCGTGATGCGGTTATATATCCGCTAACAAAGCTATACTATTTAATTCACAAATCTTGCATACAGTCGTAAATGAAACTACCTATTGACGTTAATTCTCCATCAAATAAATTTGCAATATTACTATAATTTAATGCGTACAGTGATCTATAAAGTGCATTTTCATGGCACTCGCACAAAAAATGCTCTTCTGTCTGAATTTCTCCACAAAGACACAGCCTGCGCTCACGAGGTACATTTGCCCAACGACCTGTTTCTATAGCTAGATTGTGTGATGAGACCCTTATTCTTGTGATGATTATACGTTTGTGCTCAGGTAACTCTGTCTTCCCATACATTGGATACACGGTCAAATTGGGATTTATTTCCAAATAAGTCTTGCATTTTGTACGATTAGAAACTCGGACATGAGTCTTTCGTCTCTCTACATCTATCTGTACGTGATCCGCTGTAGACATAACATTGTCTAAATATTTGTATCCCTTTGTTCGCGTATCTTTACATAAATTCCATACCAGCATAAACGGGTCATCCGTCATAGCGTGACGCTGGCTTACCAACTTCGAGACGAAGTTTTTTTGTACGTTTTTTACCCTCGCTTCAAGTGAGGGCATGCCAAGTTCTAGCAAGCACACATCGTTTGTTGTAGATGTACGAACCCCCAGTAGAGCTTTAATAGTAGTGCGGTACGGAACCTCGCCAATACGGGCACTGCCACATATCCAGGCTTCGCACCCATAAAGTATGGACGAGAGCAATGCAGATTCTAGCACCTTCCGTTTTATCCAAAATGGGAAGTCAATGTTCTTGGATACAAAAGAGACAAATTTCATCACGTGTGGCTGCTTGGATTTAAAATGTTCCCTAACAGCAGCATCGGGCGATCCATCTTGAGTAAAGACAACCCCCAAATAAGTGTAGTCATTGCAATTCAGCACACACACATTGTCAACTACAAGTTCCACTCTGTCCGCTAGGGAACCGTTCACCACCATAAATTTTGTCTTCTCTACATTTATGACCATTCCTGATTCTTCACAAAATCCTAAAAGCAAAGAAAGTTTCTTTATAGCCTCATTTCTAGACGTGGCAAGTAGGACAGTATCATCCATAAGCAGTAAACAATGAACCCACCCAAGAAAGTCATCTATTCCACACGCGTGTTTAATTCGCCTCACAAACGGATTTAGGTACAAGGTAAAAAGAAAACACGATGTCGGGCTTCCCTGACGAAGACCAATACTTGCTATAATTGTAGCCGTTCCTAAAATCAACTGCGTATCTGAATATAAGGTACAAATAGCCGCAACCATGGCATATCCACATCCTAAAGCTGCCAAGGTAGTAATAATAGCACCACGAGGTACTCTGTCATACGCTTTGCTAAAGTCGACGTAGATTATGAAAAGCTTTTTCTTTTGGCACAGTGCGTAATCCATAAGTAACCGAAGGGTGAGTATGTGTTCCAAACACCCCCTCCCACGCTGGGCACCTGCTTGTTCCCGATCAGGGCAAAACCACTTTTGAAGGCGTTGACAAAGCATGGCATCGTACAATTTGGCGAAGGTATCCATTATCGATATACCGCGATAATTGTCGCAGGACTGACGACGTCCTTTCTTGAATATCACTATTAGCCGTGAAAAAGCCCAACTGGTGGGCACAATGGCACACCGAAACATTATCGTAAATATTGCCACTAAAAAGGCTAGCCACGCTTGGGGTAATACCTTGAGCACACCGGGTGGAACACCCGACGGCCCACCACTGCGGTCCGGAAGTCTCTAGTCATATTAATGTCTTTATACATAATAATTGGCCCTACTTTTTCCCAAGTTTTGACTGGTGGAAGAATACTTGTTTGAGTGAAACTTTTTTTGGACCGGTTTCTGAGGCAGGTGTGGCTTTAACTCTAGGAAAAACGGTTGTGTTACTGATTCTATCAAAACATATGGAATTAAAATTTTAGAACTTTAGTTTTGAGTTAAGGTGTATTGTGATTTAGTTTTAAACTAGTATACTGAAATTCCGTGAAAAAAGGAAATTCACGACAATACAAGAGAAAAGTGAGAAGCTACCAGGCCACATACGTGGCTCTCTGTTAGCAAGTTACGATCAAATTTACAATGTCGCAACGACTTTTCATTCCCTAACAATCATGTAAAATCTTTAACATTAGAGGTATTAATTGTGTCATAAGTTAAAGAATTTCAAATATCTACGATTCTGTTACAAAAAGAATATTCAGTCTGCAGTAGTTTTTATATAATTTAAAGTCATGTCTCCTAATCTCAAATTTGGGTGAGTACGCAAAAAATCATGAAACAGTAATCCTATACGATTATTACAAATTTTGTAAACCATTTTCAGGTCAAAAATTAACCTTTTTATTTCTAGTGGCTGTAACTTAAGAATTTGCAGTCTATGAAAGTACAGTCATACCTCCGTTGTCGAATGTCTCAGTACTCGTTCAAATCGGTTTTCGACCAGAAAATTCGAGCTGAAATTGTCGCCGCTCTCGACCAGAATTTCGGTACTCGACCAACCGCCAAACACGTGATGAACACATGTGCGGCGAGCCGAGTAGAGCCGAGCGTAACCGACCGCGCCCGAGAGTAGTCACGCACAAGATTTGAATTGCCTAACATCGCTAAGTGCTTTCTACGCTTATTTTTCTTCGCTTTTTCCGTGCAGAAACAATTATATTACTCTTTCAAACTAATTCTATTATGTTTTTCTTATCAATTATACCATATCTACTGTTTGAATAAGCATTTTTGCATTATCATATTTCGTTTTAGTAATACTTTACAGTTCATTTGGTGCTTGAGAACGGATTATTTGCTTTTACATTATTTCTTATGAGAATAAATGATTCGGTACTCAACCAAATCGGTTTTCAAACACTTTTTAGGTCGAAAACAGAGGTGCTACTCTAATTTATATAGTTTATATTACATCTTCTACACAAACGTCTAGTGAAATATCTTTGAACATTTTCTATACAGTCAATCAAAGTTACAAGATCAGGATTCCAGACTGGTGTACAGTATTCTAATAAAGGTCTTATGTGCTAAAAGTAAAGCTTCTACTCCTAAAGATAGATTTGGTTGAAGCTTTGGATATCTTTATTTATCCTAGCTATCCAGTTGGTTTTTAGTTTGCCAGGTGGTTTTTTGCAAGGTTTTTAGGCTTTATTTAAGGCGATTCTTACTGGTGCTTCATTTAAAATGGCTGATAAATGCATTAAATAATCGAAGTCTTGTGTTAGGACGTAATTTCTTACTACTTAATACGCTTTTGTGTTGAAGAAAAGCAAGCATTGCTTACTGTTTTCTATTTTTAATATCATCTTCCGTGTTTAGAAGCATGCCCGTATATTTACACATTTTCCATGACTGATTACCATCTCTTGAAACGTGCAAAATTATTCTCCCGCCAAACTGCATTTGCTTTGCAATCAGTAATTTCCGTTAAAGCAAAATTGCACAAATTTAATTCCAGCCTCTCGTTCCATAATTTCCAAGCATCTGAAGGGCTGGAATGTCAGAAAACCTGTGTCTAATTGCTCGGATATTTTACAAATATTGTCACCAGCAATTTCTCATTACCAGACGTGACATGCCAGCGGCCATGTTGGAATATCAAAGGCTTCATGGCTGTGTTGCATTCAACGAAATCATCAATCAGCCTATTGTTGACATTACGGCTAATTTGGATTTTGGAGACCAAAAGGTTTTTGTAATTGATCGATCTATTGCAGGTAGAGCTGAAAAGGTATGGCAACTAAACTGGTGCGCATGCGCGTGGAGACGCGCTTGCCAATATCACTATGGGCTTGCCAGGAATAACACCGATTAGTCAGGAAGCGCAGCAATTACCATAGCTAACAAATCAGCGAAAGGGAAGTTATAAAATAAAGAGAGCACAAGTTTCAAGGACATTTGTGACGTTTATAGAGGTCACACTCGCCTTGCGTTTTGTTCAAAGTTATTTTATTTTCTTTGATAATGTATTATGCTATCCAATTAAATTTCCAGCTAAAACTTCTAAAAAACAGTTTTGACTCCTAACCGTTTTCTTGTGACATTCAATCTTTGTTTTTTGTAGTTTTGATGATAAATTATCTTCCAGTTGATTTTGAACTCTGGAGTGCCGCAAGGATCTGTGGGCGCCTCATTTTGTTTGCTCTATATAGAAAGTCCAGAGGCGAATAAGTTCCATGCGCTCTCAGATTTGTTTATTGGGTGCAGTCTTATGTTGTTGCTAGTGGCTAGCAGGTTTATTGGATTCATTCCCAATTTTCTTTGATCAGTTTGTCCTTGATTATGTCTTTCAGTATGTTTTGCACTTCAGAGTGTTGCAAAAATCGATAATAATTGGCTGTACTCTGTTTGCTTTATTTGCTTGTTGAAGAGTTTGTTGTGCTTTGATTGGTGGTTGTGATTTGATTGGTGACTGTACCGTTCAAAAAACCACCTAGCAAACTAAAAACAACTGAGATCACTAAGATAAATAAATATGTTCAACCATCTCAACCGAATGCCCTCTTTAGAAGCAGAAGAACTTGCGCTACTAGTAGCAGATAGGTGTGGGTGGAATACTCTAATCAATGGTAATGCCTGAATGTCTTCAACAGACGAAATGAGACTTAGATGATGATCTAATGTCATTTGTAATATCAATTAACACAGGATTAAACGACGATTGTTTGAATTACGGCAATTTCACATACAATACATAGCTTTAGCAGCATCAAAAGTATGTCTCCGTAGCTGTTCACAATTTGAAGAACCGGCAATAACTTCTCTAAACACACATGAAACCGTTCGATCTACTGCCAGAGGTAAAATTGCTTCCTGTCTAATGGAGACTGAGTGCCAGCAGTAATTTTACCTGTCCTGTCAGGACAGTGTAGTCCAAGGAAAGGACACACCATGTGATATATGCGACCATGGGATGCAGGCGAAATTGAAACACATGTAGTGACAACCACACAGATGTCCACTCTAAACATCAAGGATGTTTTATTTAAGGGTGTTTTATTACCCATCAACAAGTGCTCATATGCTGCTTTCAGTATTGTACTTTAACAGATATATTACTTTCACTTGACAAATTGTCTGCTGAAACCAATACATTTCCCGCTTAGACTTTATCAAAGAATTAGCGTTGCCCGGCGGCAATAAACTTCAACGTTTAATTTTTGCTCACTAGACAATAGACATCACATAATTGCATGCAATTGTTGAAGATTTTGGGTATTGCCTATTAATGGATTTGTCATTCTTGCTTTGCTCAAAAGTGGTGCTGACAAGCCACTGGCATAGCAGTGTCTAGTTTGTTTGCCGGATTACTGCTGTGTTTACCTGTCTGAAGGGCAGTTTCTTTTATTTTAAAATTCTATGTCTACAATGGACATGATGGATATATGATATATCTTACTTAATGACGCTGATTGATTTTTGCACGTAAAAATCGTGATGATGATGACGATGGCGATGATGACTACGACGATTCCCGTTTTTTTGCCATTGTTACTAGCATCATGAGATTAACAATAATTCCTCAGTGCATTGTTGCTAGCATCATGACAAACATTTTTGTCATCTTAAAACCGTAGTATTCTTCTGTACGATGGTGCCATTCTTTCTGTCATATAACACTGTAATATCCATTGGTACGATGGTGCCATTGTTTGTGTCGTCATGGCACTGTAATATTCTTTGGTACGATGGTGCCATCGTTTCTGCCATCATGATATTGTAATATCCATCGGTACAATGGTGCCATTGTTTCTGTCATCATGATATTGTAATATCCATCGGTACAATGGTGCCATTGTTTCTGTCATCATGATATTGTAATATCCATCGGTACAATGGTGCCATTGTTTCTGTCATCATGATATTGTAATATCCATCAGTACGATGGTGCCATCGTTTCTGTCATCATGATATTGTAATATCCATCGGTACAATGGTGCCATCGTTTCTGTCATCATGATATTGTAATATCCATCGGTACAATGGTGCCATCGTTTCTGCCATCATGATATTGTAATATCCATCAGTACGATGGTGCCATTGTTTCTGTCATCATGACACTGTAATTTTCTTTGTGCCATTGTTTCTGTCTTCATGATGCTGTAATATTATTTGGTATGATGGTGGCATGGTTTGTCGTCATGGCACTGTGATGTTCTTTCTTTGCCATTGTTACGAACGTCATGCCAATATACTACTTACACGGTACTAATACTTCTGTCACCATGATGTCGTAATATTTAAATGGTGCAAGTGAGTGTGTCATCATGACTGTAATATCTATTTCGTGCCATAGTTCCCAGTCGCCATAATACTGTAACTGTTATTCGCTGCCATTGTTAGTAACAATGATTTTTAGTAACAACGTGTTTTATTACAAACATTGTGTCACTATGACAGGCATTCTGTGTCATCATTTCAGGTATCACGATGACGACCACGCTAATCTAATGAACTCAATGTGGTTGATTGCCATCACATTCCTGTCTATAGGTTACGGTGATATTGTTCCTAACACGATATGTGGTCGAGGTATCGCCGTGTGTACTGGGATTATGGTAAGTAGTGCGTATCAGTAAGGCCTCGATGTTTATCACTCTTAGTAAGCATTTTCGCATTTTTGTTGTGCGCATGCGCAGTTACTGTAGGTCAAAGGTTAAGTGTAGCACAGCAACGCGCCTTAATTGCAACCGTCACGTGACGTGCGTATAAAGCAAAGCCGTCTGCCGCCTCAGTTCAGTGACTTCATTGTTTTATATGGAATTTACTTAATTATACATTAGTCTGTGTGTAGAGTGATTTACTAGCAGGATCTACACTAGCAGGATATACGTTGTCTGGCGCATAAAAAATTTAACCTTTGACCTTTTTATTATCATCATCAATCACTGGGATTGTGAAATATCTTATTAGTGCACAGCTGATTTGACAAAAAAAACGTATTTTTAATCTTGACAGAACACAGTAATTTATATTTTTGCCTGGTGAAGAATGCGCTACGAATGCTGTGATTATTTTTTCAAACTTTACACAATGTTATCTAAACATTGTGTAGGGGCTCTGCCCCAGACCCCCTAGCTGCTTGTGCGTACAATTCTTTAACCTCTGGTGGCGCCCTCATCGCCAACTAAGTTTAAATTACTGTATCTTGTTTTTGGTGAATCGCTGGTGCATACTGGGAAGGTGAGTTAGTGGCATTTTAGCAGTTGGCATGAACATTTTAAATTATTAAGAATTTTGTTTTCTAATTACGTAAGTCTTTCGAACAGGTAACCGTAATGCTGAGTAATACAACTTTGTGTGGAAAGTTTTCTTAGGAAATACGTTAAAATTGCCCTTTCTTCCCTTTTAATCATTGAAAATTTGCTAATTGCTCATTTAATAGGCTTTTACGCAGAGGTCCCGTTTCTCATTACTGGTAACTCTGCTCTGACTTCATTGTGATAACAGAGAATCGATTAAACAGAGTTGATTAAAGAGAGTTAGTGGTTTCACACAATAGCCTCATGCATGGCTTCATTGTTAGTAATTTCGTGCAGTGTATTCATACGTGGCGTAGTGTTAGAGGTTTCACACGTTTGCATACGTGGTTTCAATGTTAGATGTTTCATACACTGTCTTTATACATGGCTTCAGTATTTGTGGTTTCACACAATATCTTCACGTATTGCTGTTAGAGACTGAACAATGCTCAATTATTTATTTGCTTGTCAATCTGAATTCATTTATTCTAAAAAGTAAATGAAATTACAAATTATTTATTATTCTTGTTGTTGTTGTTGTTTTCGTGTTGTTGTTATTATTATTAATAATATGATGCTGCCACTGCTGCCACTGCTGCTGCTGTTGCTGCCGCTGCTGCTGCTGTTACTACTGCTGCTGCTGCTGCTGCTGCTGCTGCTGCTGCTGCTGCTGCTACTACTACTACTGCTACTACTACTACTACTACTACTGCTACTACTACTACTACTACTACTACTACTACTACTACTACTACTACTACTACTACTACTACTACTACTACTACTACCACTACCACTACCACTACCACTGCCACTGCCACAGCAACTGCCACTGCCGCTGCTACTACTATTGCTACTACTACTACTACTGCTGCTGCTGCCACTGCCGTCACTGCCGCCGCTGCTGCTGCTTATTATTATCATTATCGTTATCGTTATCGTTATCGTTATCATTAACAAAGCTCATGGCTTCAATGTTAGTGGTTTCATGCAGTTTCTTTATACATGTCTTCAGTGTTTATGTCTTCATCCAATGCCTTCATACTGTTCATGGTTTCAATGTTATTTTTTTCGTACAGTGCTTTTCGTACAGTTTCATATAGTAAATATACACATTGTTTCACAGTGAGTGGTTTCATACAATGGCTTCACGTGTGGCTTCATTGTTACAGGGTGCAGGCTGTACAGCGCTGGTCGTTGCAGTCCTGGCCAGGAAACTGGAGCTGACGAGGGCTGAAAAACACGTTCATAACTTCATGATGGACACTCAGTTAACTAAACGGGTAGGTCAACAATAAAAACATCTCCATTACAAGCTAATGTTTTAGTATTCATTGTGGTATAATATGGCGCAATATGAGTAACACATCACCGCAGAGGTGATAACAATAATGGTATCAGAAATCTGTTTCACTTAGGATACGATTGCAGTGCTTCTGGTACGTGTGTAAACATATCTCTACCATATTTTGGTCACATTCGTACTTAGATCGTGTTATGGCCTGGCATCAGGTTGCTACTGTACACAGGCTGTGTTATTATAACTATTGTTAACTCACATAGACTTGTCAAATCTTGCTTTTTTGTAAAATGCATTGAAATATTACACAATTAATTTCTAAAATTTATTCAGCTCTTAATTTACTGACCCAGTATTTACATTTTAATCTTATAATTTTTATTTCTTTGTATTTTATTTCGTTTTAGTATCTGTATTTGTATTTTATATGATCTTAGTTACCGGAATAAAAATTTGAATTGCATTTGAAATGAATTGAATTTAATACTGGTTGTTGCTAAAAATGCTGGAAAGCTTCTGCATATTAAAAAAATAAGTGCTTGGCCAATTAATATTAACTAATGATTATTTGAAAAACAAACACTCAATAGATGGCAGCAACAACAACAGTACAGTTTGCAGCCAAAAAATACCACACTTTGAAATTTCAACTCTGTGAGACATTTACCTCTAACGTCTGTAGTCAAAAATTCGGTACATTTTTTCTGCGCCACCCGATATAAGCAGTCTGCATCTTATTCTGTCTACACTTCTTGAATGACTGATTTAGTGAACGAATAAGCCAGCTAATGAAAGAGTAATAGAAGGCACAAGCAAGAGAACAACTGAACTGATTGAATTGATGCAAAACGCTTGTTGTTAATTAATATAGTAATGAAGCCAAGTACAAAATCATTTCTTAAAATAACTTGGCTTCTTTACGCGATAATTAATGTTACTTATTTACTCTGCAGTTTAACACTGTCCAGATGTGCTGCTTTTTAAAGGGAGATTTCGTGTAGCAACAAGTTCAAATAAATCTCTACCAGAAAGGGTTAAACGAGCATCAGACAATTTTGTTTGTTTATTTATAAAATGGCTTCATTTAAAATAGTTTCACTTTTCCTTGGCAGCAACTTGCGGTTTTGTTTGTATTCAAATTTGCTGCATTTTCGCCTAACAAGTTAATTAATGCGAGCAGATAAACAGCCTCAGTCAAATTACTGGAAGTATCCTGCGTTTTTTCACGTCAGGAAGGCATTTGAAACGAACGGGTTAAAGGAAAACTAGATCAATCTTAGCCTATAACTCAAAACAATCTTGAAACAAACTAACAAACAATCTTGAAACAAACTTTAAAAGGGAACATACTATTTTTTTCAAGAACGACTTATTCATGAAAGAATTATTACCGCAGAATGGTAGTTTCACGTTAAAGCCACTAGTTTTTCGCTGTTACATACATTTTACCATCCGCTAGTTAAGATGGGCAATAGCGCCAGCATGTCGGAAAAAACACAGAATGCAGATCAGATGAGTTCAGTTGTAACGTAGTGCGCGCGTTCAAGTAGCACTACTAAAGCTACAACAACTGTTACTGCTACTACTACTACTACTAACTACTACTACTGCTGCTGTTACAGCTACTGCTACCGCTACAGCTATCACTACTGCTGCCACTACTGCAACCGCTACTGCTGCTGCTGCTGTTGCTGATGCTGATGCTGCCGCTGATGTTACTACTACTACTACTACTACTACTACTACTACTACTACTACTACTACTACTACTACTACTACTACTACTACTACTACTACTACTACTACTACTACTACTACTACTGCTACTACTACTACTACTGCTGCTACTACTATTGCTACTACTACTACTTTTGCTGCTGCTACTGCTACTACTACTGCTGCTGCTGCTATTATTATTATTATTATTATTATTATTATTATTATTATTATTATTATTATTATTATTATTATTATATTATTATTATTATTATTATTATTATTATTATTATTATTATTATTATTATTATTATTATTATTATTATTATTATTATTATTATTATTATTATTATTATTATTATTATTATTATTATTAAGATATGAGTCTCAAACTAAAGTAATTAAGAAAACGCTGACACCACGCAGTTATTATTTGCTTTAATGCTTCTTCATGCTCTTAACCGGACATGCGCAGGCATTAACTCCAGACGTTAATCTATTTCTAAAATAAATAATCCCTTAGCAGAGAGACGTGGGCTTAAATCATTAGACGCAAATTCTTACGCATGTGTTACCAAATTATGGTTTCAATTTGTCTTAACCCTTTCTCATCGGGAAATTTTCAAACACTTTAAACTGTGGTTTTTAATGGAACAGAAATACAATTACAAGGAACAGGAGACAGTTTTAAACTATAGTTAAAATAATCTATTGTGTAAGACATGGAAAGAGGATAGCTTTTTAGATTGAATTATTTCCGTGCAAATTTAATTTCTCGTTCACGCGTTGTTACGTGCGTTTCACCATTCGCTAATTAGATGGACACAGCGCTTGCATAGCGATACCGCCTTCTATGAAAAAGAGGTGCTGTACCACCCTGTCCCTGTTCACTTGTGACGTAGCGTTCACGGTAGAGAGCTTATGTGTTAACACATGGGTAAACATAAAGAAAAGATTGTGTGAGCTTCTCGTATGTCACACTGAATGTTCTACATTAGCACTTTACTTCAATTTTCGCTTTTGCAAACACGTGCGACCCGCTGATGGTATGTTTGTGCTGTTGAAAATTATGTTCAATTGTGATGTCATTACTTTTTTCTCTCTCTTTCCCCCCTCTCTCTCTCTCTCTATCTGTTTTTCTATCTATCTCTCTCTCTCTCTCTCTTTCTTTCTTTCTTTCTTTCTCTCTATTTCTCTCTCTCTCTTTCTCTCTCTCTCTCGCTCTCTCTGCCTCTCTCTCTCTCTCTCTCTCTCTCTCTCTCTCTCTTTCTCTCTCTCTCTCTCTCTCTCTCTCTCTCTCTCTCCCCCCCCTCTCTCTCTCTCTCTCTCTCTCTCTCGCGCGCGCGCGCGCTCCCTCTGAAACGTATAAGCACACACACATTTTCTCTCGCTCAACTCACCTAATAAACCCGTTTGTGGCGTGTTAGCAATTAATGCCGTTTTTTTTATTTTAGTTGAAGAATGCAGCGGCGAATGTGCTTCGTGAGACTTGGCTGATTTACAAATACACAAAGCTAGTTAAACGAGTGAACGCCACCAAGGTTAGGACGCACCAACGAAAATTCCTCATGGCAATTTATAGGTAATAAGATGAGCATTTAATCCAATGTGTTGATGAAAACATGGCTTCCTGGGGCAATGACCAGCTGATAAGACAGTGTTTAGAAAACTGGCTTCATGTAGTCCAGTCAGTGTTTATATTCACGGTTTATAATTAGCTGAATGTGCAGAAAAGCTCTTTCCAATTTCAAAATAACCAATTGAAATTATTCGTGAAAAGACATTTGAAGTTATGGGGCCTTTTTTCAGCGTCCCTAACAACGAGTTAGATATTCACATCTCTTACTTGAGTGGCCATTGGTATGGCTTAATGCAATTTCTGTCAAGCAATCGCCCTAAATTTAAAGCCTCTGTTCCGAATAGATCATTTTTGCTAAATGTTTCGTTGTTTTGCCTCTTGGAAGGAAAGAATCTTCCTCTATGAAGAATCTTCCTTCCCTACTAGAGGTTTTACATGTCAAATGTGTCTTGGTAACTCAAATGTAGACTTAGGTAGTTCAAATGTGTTAACAATTTCAAGAAATATTAAGCGTTTTTGGTAAGTCAAATGCATGTCAAGTCAAATGTGACTGGTATTATTTGTCAGGATAAGTGGTAAAGTTTAAGGATGTTAAATTTAATCTTCTTTAATTTCAATTTAATTATTGCTCTTAAAATAACAACGTTATAGGTTCACTAATATTCTGCAAACTTTACATACCATTGGAACTGTTAGAGAAAACAATACATTCTTAAAATAAACAATGTTTCTTGACAGAAACTAATTCATTAACGCAGTGCTAATGCATTACTGAAAAAACTAATTAGTGATTCATTGCTTATTGGGAAGTGGGAACCGATTTATTCTTTTCTGCCGACATTTTTTGTTGACAAAAATATGAGAATTAGCATCATGACCATAAAATATAATTTTAAATTGGTTTTATCTTTTTGTAATTTGCACCTAAATGAGTTAATTACTGATTTATTCAAAATACCGCATCTACATTTGACTTACCTAAGTCACATTTGAGTTACCAAAACACATTCGAAATATCTATGTCTACATTTGACTTGCCTGTGTCTACATTTGACGTGTAAAACCTATAGAAGATTCTTCTTTTTTATTGTCCGCTTGTTTTTCCTTCCAAGAGGCTGTACTACTGAGTGCAATTGTTTGATACAAATTACCTCACTAAAATGTACAATTCTTGCCAAACGTTTGCCAGTATTATCTCTAGGAAAGGAAAATAAGCAGACAATAAAAAAGAAGAATCTTTTTGTAGAAAAGGAAGACTCTTCCAAAGAGGATGATTCTTCTTTTTTATTGTCTGCTTGTTTTCCTTTCCAAGAGGTGATACTGGGGAAAAGTTTGGTAAGAATGGCCTGTTCTAA
This sequence comes from Tubiluchus corallicola, assembly GCA_030141605.1. NCBI lineage: Eukaryota > Metazoa > Priapulida > Priapulimorpha > Priapulimorphida > Tubiluchidae > Tubiluchus > Tubiluchus corallicola. The sequence goes on from JAQGDQ010000623.1 coordinate 68,156, forward strand.
ACAGAGACTTTAACGTTAGTGTGTAGTGTGTACATACAGGGTAAAGTTAAAGGGCATTTTAACCGCATGCAACACAGAGGCTTGCACATAGAGGGCGTTCAGAAAAAAAGGTCTTTCAAATAAACCTTTTCACATTTCCAGAAATTGATGATGATCATGATCAAAGGTGAAAGGTTATGTGTACCAGACAACGCATTTGCATACACTTGACAACACCTCATAGCCCATGTTATTGCAATAGTAACAGTTTTAACGGTTAGCTATAACCTTACTTAGTTCATTTTTTCTTGTTCCCAAACAAGATCCTGCTAGTAAATCACTCTACGCACCGACCAATGCATAATTAAGTAAAGTTCGTGTAAAACAACTGAAGTTACTGAACTGATGTGGCTAACAGCTTTGCTTTACGTGATGCGTTGGTGATTTAGTTAAGATGCGTTGCTGTGATGCACTTGACCTTTGACCTACAGCAACTGCGCGTGCGCACACCGAAACCAAGCCTTATGCCATCGATATTCTTATCTATTTACAAGAAATATTCTTTTTCTTCGTTTCAGTTTACGTAAGGTGAAAATGGATCAGCGCAAGTTGTTGGATAATGCAAACTCGCTCATAGATCTAGCAAAGGTAATCTCTTAACGCGCCATAAATAATCCCGTTTATTTGCCATTATCAAAATATCTCCTCCTGGCATGTGTGTGTGACGTCATCACTTAAGATGCATGCTTCAGGCTATGACGTCACTACCTCAGACGCATGATTATCTTTTAGTTGTAATCTTACTTGAGTCAAATCCAGCAGCAAATGGAACCCACTTGAGTAATTGTTGCTACCTGTGATACTGACTGCAGTGTTTAGTAAACTATCTATAAATCTGCACGACCTTTTGTTAGTCTAGAATATCTTAATCCTTCTTGTCCTTTGCTAATATCCTGGAAACGCTGGTCTAAACTTAGAATGATAAGCTTGAATACAAGATTCAGGATGAATATTAAACAACACGAATGTTGTCATCACCATTATCATCGTTATCATTATCACCGTCACCCTGATCATCATCATCTTTATTATAATCATCATAATCATCATCATAATCATCGTGTACCAAATTTCTATTTTTAGAACAACAAAGTAGTAGTCTGGGAAAACTGTAAAAAATTCAGAAGTCTGCTGGTATCATCACCACCATGATTATAATAATCATCATTATCATTATCATGTCAAATGTATTTTTAGAATGACAAAGTAGTAGACTGGAAAAGCTACTTGACTGTAGAAAATGTAGGAGCCTACATGTATATCATCATCATCATCATCATCATCATCATCATCATCATCATCATCATCATCATCATCATCATCATCATCATCATCATCATCATCATCATCATCATCATCATCATCATCATCATCATCGTCATCATCATCATCATCATCGCCGTCGCCGTCATCATTTTCATCATCACTGTCATCGTCGTCGTCATCATCATTGTCATTATAATAATCATCATTATCATTATCATGTCAAATGTATTTTTAGAATGACAAAGTAGTAGTCTGGAAAAGCTACTTGACTGTAAAAAATGTTGGAGCCTAGAGGTATATCATCACCGTCAACATCATCATCATCGTCATCATCATCATCAACATTGTCATTATAATAATCATCGTTATCATTATCATGTTAAATGTCTTTTGAGAATGACAAAGTAGTAGTCTGGGAAAGCTACATGACTGTAAAAAATGTAGGGGCTTACAGGTATATCATCATCATCATTATCGTCGTCGTCATCATCATCGTCATTATAACCACCATCATCATCATTATCGTGTCCAAAAATTATATTATTAAAACGACAAAGTAGTAGTCTGGGAAAGCTACTCGACTGTAAAAAATGTAGGGGCCTACAGGTATATCATCATCATCATCATCATCATCATCATCATCATCATCATCATCATCATCATCATCATCATCATCATCATCATCATCATCATCATCATCATTGTCATCGTCGTCGTCGTCATCATCGTCGTTGTCGTCGTCGTCATCATCATCATCATCGTCGTCGTCGTCATCATCATCATCATCTTCATTATCGTGTCCAGAAATTATATTTTTAAAACGACAAAGTAGTAGTCTGGGAAAGCTAGTTGACTACAAAAAATTTAGGAACCTTTGGTGATAGTCACTGGCTATCATAGCTTTCATTTTTCCCAGTAATAATGTTATCCTATGTTTACTACGAATTCCGCCTTGGCTCGCTAATAATGACAACAACGAAGCTACACAAACACCTTACTACATTATACTCCTAGGATGTAATTACCATCACAATCCCATAGTTCAATAGCTCAGGAACACAAGAACGTGCATTAATCGACTGACTGACTTCGTTGTAGAGATACATCAGCAATTTCTAAATAACTCTCTGACTCGGCCAGTTTTCCCAAAAGGGAAATATTAGATCTTGCATACAAATTGTTTGATAACTATTATCTGACAATGTAATGAGCAGCTACTACTACAAGTATGACGTCACTGTGGGGTTTCAAGTCAAATCTACATTTACATCTATTGACCTTTACGTCTAACACTTTGAAGCCCAGATCATATCATTATGACAGGCAGTTACATATTCAGTCCACCCAGCAATACTATAAAAAAGTCTCCAGTTGTTCTTTAGTAACACTTAATAAGGCAGCATCATAATAACGAACATTTTTTAATAACGCTTAATGGACAGTGACAGCATCGTAGTAACGAAGAATGTTTTTCTATAATGTATTAAATTGAAAAATAACAGCATCATAGCAACGAACAATGGTCTTTAACAATGTTTATAGGCCTATATAACCCATGCAGACATTGGAGCTTTGCTACAGCTTCGACGACGGCACCAATTGCGGCGATCTATACATCAAACGAAAGGTCTCGATCTAGTGTCGTCTCATTGGGGGTTTATTTTTCGAATGGGGCCCACCGCGAGGAACGGGGGGGGGGGGAACCTCCAAAAATGGCCATTTTTCGGCCGTTTTTTGCAAAAGTTATACGCCTGAGATGTGGAAAACGGGAATGGGCCGAGGGTGGTGCTGACTATGGATAGATAGCCCGTTCAGCGGTGGGTGTAGTAGGCATATTTAGAATTCGCGAGAGGGCCACGGCGTCCCGCAACGGGCGTTTTCCCGGACCCAACTCGCGATTTTTTCGGAATTTTGACCAAACAGCATGCGGAAAAAACGTTCTAGCGGCGCCTGGTGGGACTCTCGGAAGGAGATATAGGGCTCTTTAGAAAGAGCAAGAACAGGGCTACACGATGATGTAGGCTACATTTTAGGACACGTCCACTGAGAGGAGTAGCGAGGAGTTAATTACATGTTCTATTTTCGGCAATTTTCGCTTAGAAAACTGCCGACGCAAAGTCATTGTTGTGACGTCATCCATTGTACTTTGTCTATAATCTTATAACTTTAATTCAGTAAAAGCTGCCTGCTGGCTTTGCGTTGGATAAACCGACAAACACTAGGTAGGATGTTCGCGCATTTTTGATTACACGTGTAAATTTATACGCAAAATTTTTTGCAGGGCCTTTGCTATTTGCTATGATTACACAAAGAATTCATAGTTATTATTATGTAAACAAAGGAAACTTATGAATTAAGTAACTTATCTTTTTCTGGCGAATTACGGACGCATGCATTGCTGTAAAGGTCGCCATGTTTCGCGTCTTTGACGTGAGCGAGCAAGAATGACATACGAGGTGCAGAAAGTCTTTGTTAGGGATGTTTGTTTACCGATCTTTAGTGACCTCGTGACTGCACTCATTACGTCATTCGTCTCGCGCAACGAAAAATGGCGGTTCTTCAAATTTAATACCGCTAACAATGAAGTGATAAAAAATCAGAAGAAACAAGTTTTACAGCAAGTTTATAATAAAATAAATTGAACATTCGTAATGAGAGTAGGATTTTAGGTTGTAAAAGCTTATATTATGGTGAGGGTTTAGTTTTAGTTAGAATGACTGCAACAAAAACTTGTCTTGCATTTCGATGCATAAATCAATGGCTGACTGTATAGGGTACGTACGATGTGACCAAGAAAAGGCTCTTTTTGTAAACAAATTCATAATAAGAAACGACTACATTAGATAGGTCATGCATTAAAATTGTCTGAGGCATTTCCACTTCCTATAGCAGACTTAGGATTGATGTAAAGATACACCTAAAATACACCAACACAAATTTATATGTGACAGGTTGCAATGTGATTGCTGTCGGCCATTTTGTTTTATTGTTTTAGTAAATTTTTCAGCTGTGTTAATTCCTTTTCTTGTGCCATTTTCTGCTTCTTTTGGTAGACAATAAAGATCAGATTAGTTTGGTAGTCTTTCTCTATCAGATTTTCTGAGAAGTTCGTCCCTTCATGTCTAAACTGTCCCTCTCAGTTCACAGCTGTTCAGTTGTGATGTAGTGAACACTATCAAGCGCTCATGCGTGAGCACAGCTGTAAACTAGAAATTTGACGAATTTTTATGTATCACTTTGAATGCTGTACAACAGCACTGTAGTTCAATTTTCGCTTTCTGCAACGCTTGCTGTATGTATAGTTGTGTTGTCGTCACTAGTTGGGCTCACAAACAGACAGTTAGGCAGACAAACAAACAAGCAAGCAAACAAACAAACAAATAAAGTTTCATTCAATTAAGTGTTCATGTCCTCTTTCAAACGCATCAATTTTTGTTTAATGGGTCTTCCTGCCCATTTTCATGGAAATCTTTTTTGCAGATTTTTGTAATTTATAAACTTTTTTCCAACATTTCAGGGCAGATCTGGATACTTTTCAACTTCAACTGGTGTATACATCTCAAATCAAGCTACATTTCTCGAGGTTTGGCCAATGCATAACATTAAACTATACAGTTCAGTTGTGTCTTTCACGAAACCCTTGGCTGGAAATGGGTCACGTGATTCCTATCTGCACTCCCACGAATTATTCTCTTACATGAAAATCCCCTTCTCTATCCAACTTAAAATATTTTACAGGGTGAAGAAATGGTATAGTGAATTGCTATTTAAGATGTTTTCTGAGATTCACTGAATGCTTGTGAAGTAAGACCAACATTTCTGTAACTTCCAAAAACTTCTACAGAAAATTCCACCCTCACAAGCCTCATCAGCTGCATTCCAAAAATTCTCAAACATTGCAGAAATCGTTTCAGTTGTGCAACTGCTTGAGAATTTTCAGACTGCAGCTGATGTGACCAGTGAAGGCAAATTTTTAAAGTGATAATTAATTTTTGTTCCAGTTTTGTTCTTATTGCTATAACTTCATTGGCTCCCAAACACACTTGTGTTCAAGGAAGCCTATCCTATCTGTGCCATCAACTGTTTTTTAACTTTTCTATGTATCTCATTGATATTTTTCACAAACTTCTTTACTGATCTGATTATTTTATTATAATAGCGTTATTTAGCCACCATTTTTTGCAAGGTACAAAAAAACAACTAATAGTACAGAACAATTTATCATTGAATGTACTAGTTTATATTTGTATCTACAAATATTTATATTAGTACTTATTACATCAAAGTACAACTGAAACAATTGCAAATCTATCACGCTTTCGAAGTTTGGTGTTTTAGGCTCCATACGTCTCACACATCCAGCAGTCTTGACTGCTGAGGTTGGAGCATTGACCAGAAAACTCTGGAATTAATTTTTTACATACTGAACCTATCCTGAAAGTCAAAATGGATACATAGAAGATAAAGAACATGCCGTTGATCAGTAATAAACTGAAAAGCTTTTGAGACATCTGTAAAATGTGTTGCAGTGTTCTGAATTCTGTCAGTCACTCCGACTGTGCTCCTTAACCTTGGGGTGTTGTGTGACACTTATAAGGCTTTCATACCAAATTTTGAAGGCAATTGTTCAAACAAAACTGTGACGTAATAAATTGTTCTGTAGTACTGCTCTTTATTGTTGTACCTTTGGCAAAAGGTTATATGCCACCCTGTACTTAATTCAGTAATCCATTTCTCAACCCGTTGCTCACCATACCCAATTTTCAGACCCATTTTCAGCCGTGTATCGTACAGGAAAGGTCGTGTTGCTTTTTAAGTACTAACTTTGAGCCATTGAGTGGGGTCGTGGTGGTTTGAGACTGCTTTAAAGAAACCACCCTCACACCTCGCTAGGCATAGTAGCTTTAACAAACACCTGTCTACTAATATGCCTGCCTCTGTACTCAAACTGCTCAATTTTTGCTATCTTCTGTTGGTTTGTATGACGTCATCGTGTGGCAGCCATTTTCTGAATGCATTGTTCTGCTTCTAGAAACGTTTCTAAACTTTTTTTCAGCACCAACATGTAATAATACCCATATTTTCTTGAAATACACAACTTTTGACGAAGTATTTTTTAAGTAAAATGCTTTTGATCTCTTTTTACTTATTTTTCTCGATGTTGAAACGAGTTTTCCTGTGCGGTTCTCTTCTCTACCAAACTATTATGCAAAGAATTGTATACAGTCATGCTATTGGCCAAAACTTGTCACGTGTGCAGGCGTTAAACCTGTAAAATTATCCGTTTCACTTGTCAACAGATAACTGTTGTTCAACAAATTATTGTGGTTATTTTTTATGCTTGACTAATTTCTGGTGTTCAGTTTATGTCGCTAGTTTTCATGCTTTACAATCTTTACTAATAGCTGTATTATCAAGATTTCTTTTTATTTTGCAATTTGAATTATTGCTCAGTTAATGCATGATGGGTCTTTAATTAGCATGTGGCGCTGCATGAAAATACGGGAATTTTTGGGAAAGTCTCATAACTACATTTCAATCTTTGTAAAAAATGCGCCAAACAAAATTCTTATATAAGCTCATATTTTGCATTTCAAGTATATACACCAAATTCTTTTTACTCTGATTTATTAAATTTTCCTTCAAATGTATCGCTTAACTTATTCATGTAATACAATATGTCAGCTCTGCAATTATTATAACCGTATAGGACTTATAGGTTAGTAAACTTACTAGCACTGTAGGTACCTACTTGAAGGTCCTTATAGGACTCATAGTTAGTAAAAATTAAGAGAAAATCTTTAAGCGAACTGCTTATTTATTTGATGAAATTTAACCCATTCTTATATTTCTTTCTCTATTTTTTACTTTTCAATAGTTTCCATCTATCGATAATAATTTAAAAATAACTACTTTTATCGAACTCTAATACGCATGGTGAAGCAAAGTTAATTTTTCAAAAGAAGCAAAAGATGCTTGCTAATAATGCTACAAATGCTAGTGGACAGAATATACGCTAAACAAGATATGCTGCACTTGCCATTGCTACTTTATGTTGCACCTCAATAAATTTTTAGAATCGTTGGAGCTCTTAACAGTAAACACGTTGAAATTATGAGAAGTATAAATAAACAATGAGAATAAGATAAAAACCAGACAAACTCATTTCTCAGTGGTCTTCATTTTCAGTTTTCACAGCTGCACTGAAGTGCGCAGAAATAGTTGCAATCATAACAACAGCATTATTCGTTTAGCAGCCACTTGGTCAACTGGCATTTTCAGTATTATAAATACCTCAACTTATTAAGTCAAAATTGACATATGTAAGCCAACTACCCTTACAATGATACTTAATATTGAAATTTCTACTCTTTCTTGTCTGACTTTCGTGGTAAATATGAAAGGCATGTAAAATTCCGCTACGCATAGTGTATTTTTAGTTACTTTGCTTCTTTGTTACGAGTTTTGTTGCGCATCTCCGCTCTGGAAAAATGGCGGATTCAGTTTCGAAACGCAGATTTATTGTAGTGCCTAGTGCAAAATTACTAGAACATAGGAATGGCCTGGCAGCTGTTAGTCAAAATTACTGCAGCTGACACTGGAAAGCTTTTTAGTTGGAATCTGGGGGCTGAAAATAAACCCTACCTCACTAGCTGGTGTGCTAAGTAAAACAGCTAACAGCTGCAGTGGACCTGTTCTTAGTGCAGAAAGCAATGAATGTTAAACATTTACTTCATCTAAGTACTGTGGGGCCCTACCCGTCGTGCCCATATCATGAGAACTTTTGTAATGACCGTTTTAATTTCCAAAATTTATTAGTTCTTTAAGTCGACTATGTTCACAGTTTTGTGTAGTTTTTCTGAAGGAAAACCCTCATTTCAACCACAAACCGCACAAGGCAATGCTGCCTTTTCAGGGGTTATACAGCGTAATAAATGAATGCAGGTCTTCACATGAATTCCCTCAGTCGCTTTCATGTCTGAGGAAAATTCGAAGTTTGAATTTTAATTAGTACTCCCTGATTAGAAACAAATTAACAAAATAATATGGATTAACTGAGCAAGCTAAGAAGCCTTTTATCTACATCGTCGCTGGTATGGCTTCATTTAAGCTCATGTGCGCAGCATCTTTCACACGCATGTCGCAGCTGCCATCTGGTGGAAGTAATTAAAATAATTTTAACATTATGCGTGTTTTTGTTATCCTTGGTCAGTTTGTTTGTTTTCTTACAGCATGTTATCTTTGTTGGCGTTGTTCTTTTACAATTTTCTCCATCTATTTTTCTTTATATTTTAAAAAATTTATTTATGATAATTTTGAGTTCAACGAGCAAAATTATGTAATGCTGGTTAGAAATATTTCTTGTTTATAATGTTTATCTACAAACATGTAATTTGTAATTGTGCATTCAAAAAGGCCTTTTTGTGAAATACTTATCTTATTTGAAGTTGAACTTCATGAAGTTCGACATCTTAGTTCAGCTCCTGTTACTGAGTCAAACATTTATAGTCTGTACCAGCAAAAATGTAACAAAAATGTACTAAAGGTACTAAAAAAAATTGTTTGAAGAAATAGATTCAGTTTAATTTGTTCTACTTTTTACTGATGCTAAATCATGAATGTTGTTTTTGCTTCAGACTCAGACGTCGGTTTACGAAATGGTGTCGGAACTATACGGTCAACACAACATTGTCACCGGCCGAATGGAGCGAATTGAGCAGACAATGGATGACATGCAAAAACGTCTGGATACCATGCCAATCCTGATAGCCAAGCAATTACAACAGCAGCCGTTTCCATCCAAGCGGCAGAACAACGCTAGAGCTCCAACCATCCCCAGGCAGTCGTCACTGAACATGCCTAGTGACTCGCAAGCTCGGGCGCAAATGAACCGCGATGCCTTACCTCGTCAAAGTAGCCTCCAACAGTATCCCCTGCCCAGACAGAGCAGCTTGGGGTCACAATACACGCAGAACAGTCCCAGACTGAGTGCAAGCCCCGAGCTACCCAGGCTCAATTTCAGCAGTGTCCCGGAAATGCAGAAGCACAGCCCCACGCCTAGTCCTCCAGGCGATAGGGGTCCTTCTCCACCTAGGCAACTTTCTGAAGTAAAAGACGATGTTTTTGATTATGATTGACAGCAGTGACGTGACAATGATTGCAACAGTTGTATAATACCGGTGCTATGTTATTACAAGAGCCTTTTGTGGTGAATCCCAAAACAACAAGTTGGGACATGCAGAAAAAGATTTCCTCTACTGCTGTCCCCGACTGTTGTGCATCGTGTGTTGATGCTCAAATAAATAGCGGCCTTTACGTAATTGGTATAAAGTGGTGCTGACTGTGCCTGATCTGATAATTGTGCCTGATGCAGTGGGAGAAAGGAGGTCTGGTCCAATGGTATACCCAGTGCAAGAAGGGGAGGTCTGCTCCAGTCCGGGGTGGTGGACTCAATTGTCATTCCAGGCTCTTTGTAAGGGGCAAGAGGTATTCAAGATTAATCTGAGCACAGAAGCAGCAGCAATACGAAAGTGCCAACCAGAATGAAAGTCTTTGGCATATGATGTTTGCCATGAATGTCATGGAATGGAAGTAAGCCAATTGTGGCAGAGATGTTGGAGCTCTTGAACAAGTTGTGCCGAACTGCAGCTATTGCTGGCGAGGGTCGATTGAAGTTCGATCATTCAAAAGACATAGGAAATGGCCTTGATGAGCAAGTTCAGACAAAGGTGATTCCTGACGAGCTCTTGAACTAGATGGTGCTCCAGTCCTCAATGCCAGAGAATTGGTCACAGAAATGTTTGTCAGTGAGCATAAGCAGGATAATGAGGATGTGGTAAATTTAGGTTGCATGTACCCAGATGAATACAGAGAAGATGACACTGTGCTATTTGCAAGTTCGGAAAAGCCAAAACTATGGCAACGGAGACAGTTCCAACAGTTCTGTTGGAGGAAGCGACTCTTGTAATGTCACAAGTTTGTGTATGTAACTAGGTGGGGCAGTAACTTAGGATATGCATCAGGTTATCAGTCCAAAAGGACCTCGTACAAGTCAGGCGGCATCTGATGTCATTAATGACCTAAAATCATGCCAAATGGCTTTTAACTTTTCAATTTCATTAAATTAACAATCTGCTCACATGAATGCATGTACAGCATTTCTCGATTTTTACATTGTCACTCTTAAAGGTGGTGTTATTATTAATATGACCATGTTGTAATGTGGCTACCCCCGTACCCTTTATGTTGCCAGTCAGGATTTGAACTAGATTAATTTTACATTTGTATCTAATAATGATTATCTAATTGCTATGTGATTTAAGATGTTTCTGTGATAAAGTTTTAGCGCTTCATGATAATGTACTCTCTACAAACAGAATTTTTTGGATTTTCATGGGTTTCCGTCAGGCAAATTTCACCCAGTTTTATATTAATTGTAATTTTTCGATAATTGTATTTGTACATGATTTATGCAGAATTATCTGGCTTTGTTAACTTTGAATCTTGCCTAGAATCAAATTTTTGCCTCTTTTAATTCTATACATGCCTTTTGTAAGTGAGATTACATAAAAGTGGTGACACTTATTTACAGTAACAATATAATCACTGAATTATGATACAAATTCATGAGAAAAATGCTTGAAATAGGCAGCTGTATGAAACTGTAGTTAGTTCTGTTCAATACCTTAGTGAAAGAGACTAAGCAACAAAAATTTGACTCCTGTACCCCTCTGAAATTTTGTGCCCTTCAAATTGAAGAGAAAAATGCACAAATAACAGAAACACCACAGTTTATATGCAAGATATATGTATATTCTGGTGTGCTACAAGGATCATTTCTAGTACCATTGTTTATTCTGATCTTTGTTAATGACCTGCCAGAAAATGCTGTACAATACAGATGTAAAAGTGGAGTCGAGGCTTTTATGGTAGTAAGTCCTTGTATGGTGGTAGACTAGTCTCGAAGCCTCATTTCAAATATGTCCAGTTGTCGACTTATGACCTGTTTGACCACATCCGGTGTTCTGACTGACTAGTCGAATTTCTGTGTGGCCGCTTCACTTTTTCTTCATTGCAATTCAGTGGTCACTAAACTAATGTATTCAGTTCTGGTATGCAAAGTCAGCTGCACATCAAAATACCCTGTTCATATCTTAACTGGTGTTATGCATGTTGCATAAGGGATTTTATCGATGTAAAAGTAAGCATTTGAAAACTATAATGGTGAAAGTGCATGTACAGTATTGTTTTGCACAAAAACGGTTACTTCACACCCTGGAAGACGATGTCCAGTAGTAAACAACAAGTAATGCCACTTCAGATGTAGTTAATCTAGCCGGATTATGACCTTTTGGAACCCCCAGGCTAATGAAATGCAGGGTACTTTTAGACGGAGCCACCCTCACTCGCCCACACCCGGTTTTAATATTTTTTGCTCGTGATATATTTTTCAGTTATTTACATAACTTGAAGTGAACTTACTGCAAGCTCTTTAAATAGACTATAATAGCTATCTTTTGCTTGTCAATATAAAATATTCTTTAAGAAATACCACTATACTATTGTACAGTACTATTTATTCCAAACCAAATTAGCACGTATTTCAACACAATCGTAGTGAAAAAAACAGAGTTCTTAGCAAATGTTACTAAAACTTGAGGGCCCTACGCTGTAGCCTGAAGTATAATCCAGCCTTGATTGTAACTCATTATGACAATCACACAAATAATGAACAATTTTATTATTCACAGTCAATAAGGCAATTCCTTGTTTTTCATTTTGCATTGATTTTAGCTATATTTTCAATCAGACTGTAATTCAAAAGCACTTGTATGTAAAGGATCGTGTTAAATTATAATATTCAACTTTCTTTGAGTTTAGTTACAATTGGCACTAGTTTATGAGTCCTATACCAAACACAAATAAAATGGAACTGGCTAAATAACATCGAGGTTGCTAATAATTGTTTTAAAATAGACTCCAAAGTTCATGTCTTTTAAAACACAATTTTTACTTTCCGCTATGTCTGCAGTACAACATACTTTATAAGGTTGTGTTCAGCTAACCAATTAGCCGTTGACTTTGGCTTTTTTAAATTAATTTTTAATTGCATGCTTGTGTGGATTGACAGCAAAATTTGAGCTAAAGAGAGTGAATTTTGTTTTAACAAACGTGTAGTTGTAGTGTGTAGTTGTTTTCATTATTATTGTTATATAGGTTTTATAGAAGCACGATAATTATTATAGCGTTTTTTTTCAAAATGGCTGCTTTTTTGGTTCTTCTGATTATTACATATTAGGCTATAAAATAATTATGAATAATGATGAATAATAATGAATAACTGGTTGTGTACACTATGTAAATACTTGCTTCGTCTTTGTATTATATTCTATTACTCCCAGTTGTTATTGGTTTGTAATTACAGTTTAAATAAAAGTTTGCATTTTTGAACTTTCACTTATGCTCTGTTGTTTTAATGCCTGAAGGATGTACATTGCCACTGGTGTAGCCATGACATTAATTGTGCTTAGACTGAAATTAAACACAAACTGTTCAAAGCAAAAATACGCAATATTCAAATCTAAGCACATTTGTTTGGCACTACAATCGTTAGGTAGCGAAAATAACTTTCATTTGCATTTATTGTAAGTTACTTTAATATCATTATAAAAGTACGAACAAAAATTCCTCCAACGAGCAACACCGAATATACTAGAACAATAGCTTATACAAAATAAGTCTTTTCACGGTTTCGTCGTGCGCACGCGCAGTTGTTGTAGGTCACAGGTTAAGTGTACCGCAGCAAAGCGTCTTAAGTGTAACCGTCTGCCGCATCAGTTCAGTAACTTGGAACATGGAATTGTTTTACATGGAATTTATATAATTATGCATTAGTCTGTGTGTAGAGAGATAGAATTCTACACTGTCTGACACTGCTTCCTATGCTAAAATCCGCCAGTACAAAATTTCACCAACCTACTTATGTAGTTTGATTAACATAAAAACCTTGCTCTAATGAAATCGGGCTCAAAGTTTCATTTTTCCAAAAAACATTTTTTTCGGTTTTGTTCGTCAAGCTACGGAAAATCGCAGCGGACTGTTTACGATTAGACATTGAATTGACACGTAACCATATTGCCACTGCCCCCCCCCCCCCCCCATGACACACGTATTACAAGATTACAGCTTTTTTCTCAAACCACCATTTGGGGAAGCTACGAATCCTTCCGGTTTTAGAACGGTTTTATGCCAACCAAGATAACATGTTAAGATTTGACAAATCAGATTCGGTTCAGATACTTCACAAAACGCTACAGTCTTTCCTTTCTCTTCTTTCTCCTCTCTCTCTCTTTCTCTCTCTCTCTCTCTCTCTCTCTCTCTCTCTCTCTCTCTCTCTCTCTCTCTCTCTCTCTCTCTCTCTCGTTTCTCTCATTCTCTTTCTTTCCCCCCTTTCTCTCCTTTTCTCCACCTCTTCCTGTTCCTGTCTGTCTCTCTCTCTCTCTCTCTCTCTCTCTCTCTCTCTCTCTCTCTCTCTCTCTCTCTCTCTCTCTCTCCCCCTCTCTCTCTCTCTCTCTCTCTCTCTCTCCCTCCCTCTCCCACCCCACCTGTACAACACAAGCTACAACAGTTTATTGCATTCACGAACAATCAGCATTGTTACAAATTGGCCTTTAATTGAGTTTCTATGTTCTCTGGGTTATTAATGCACCGCAAAAACGGTGGTGGTATTATGGTAACACACGGCGCATGCGCACTTTGCGGTGATCAATTGATTAGGCCCTCATTAAACCTCGGATTGCTGTTTAATACACATTGATCGAAACACCAACTATAGCTTGTTCTTGAAATATTTTGTGTTGCGCACTTATTTATGGAAACGCTGGTTATATCGTGGTTTCAATGAACATTCTCTTGTGTAAGTATATCTGAAAATGTACGAGAGAAAATAAAGATAAAAGTAATACGACCTGTTATCGTGAAATTCATCTGTGAGAGTCCTATACATGTTATACAACGTGAAGAATGTGTTAGTTTTTGTTTTTTATAGGATGCAAACCAAAATTTAAAAAAATCTGAGTGTACGATGCAAAGTGGTAAAAAAAGCTAAAAAGGGATAAAAAATAATAATAAACCACAAAATTTTTTATGATTTTTAATGTTTTTAAATTTTCATGCCTTTTGGGCTCAGAATCCCGTCAGAAACGTGATTTCTTACAGTGTTTATATAGTGCAATGGAAAATAGAGAAAAATCTGCCAACTCGAATGTTGGATAAATCTTTTTTCGATTGTCGTAAATAAATCAATAATTGATGCCCACGTTTTGAAAAAAAACTGTTGAAATGAATCGCAAGGAGCGTCTGCCGTCAGGTGGTGCTGTTACAGGAGCTGTAAACAACAACAACATCAACCCAACAAGTGGACTAGCCAATAATCTATCAACCAGTAATTTAAATCTGGTAAGTACTTGAGTTATTTAGTCTAAACATGTAAATTACCCAATAATGATTAAAGAAATAGGATACCCTAGGGCGTATCAGCCAAATATACAATTATTTTACACAAGCGCTTGTGGTGTATTAGCATAATTTCCAAGTACGACACTATCGTCATGGTTATTGTACTACTATTTGCATAGTGCTTATATATAATAAGATTGCGCAACTGTTTGTGGTGTGGTAACTTTGTAGTAAATGTACATGTAGCGGTGGTAATATAGAAACTGCTTGTGATGAGTTATGAAATACGTGCTTTACGTGTATACGATGCGATGCACACATTTTCCAAGGTGAATATGATTTTTAACACTGGATCCCTAAAATATGGCGCCCTTCCAAAATGTGGCACCCTAGGCAACAGACCCAGACAGTCTGTTGGTAAATATGCATCTCCGAATAGCTATTGTTTAAAATAGCATTGCTCTTTTTTATTCGGGTTTATCAGGCTAGACACATTTAAAGTTTGAAACAAATCGTACATAAGTAAGCAAGTACGCAAGTAAGTAAGTAAGTAAGTATGTAAGTAAGTAAGTAAGTATGTATGTATGTAAGTAAGCAAGCAAGCAAGTGAATAAATAGGTAGGTAGGTAGGTAGGTAGGTAGGTAGGTAGGTAGGTAAGTAATTAAGTACATAAGTAAGTAGTTTATTTAAAGTCGATTTTGAGTTATATAATGACACCTTTATATTAGCCTAGTAACTCGTTAAGTAACTCATAAATGTGTTTAGACTAGACACCAAAGCTTGCTCCTAGTTACTCTCTGACAGTAAGCGCGAGCTGACATTCACTTCATTATTCGCTGCGAAAAGTGTCGAGAGTAACTCGCCAAGGCGTTCACACTAGACAGTAAATCAATTCACAGCAACTGTCGGAGAGTTTGTAATTTCTTGCCGGCAGTAACTCGCAAAGCAGTTCACACTTGTGAGTTTGTTGTCTGAGAAAAAGCTCGCGACAGAAAACTGACAAGTCTCAATGTGATGTTATTCAAAGTGGATAGTAAAAAATATGGTAAACATGAAATGGTAAATATGTTTTTTTTGTTTTTCAGACTAAACCAAAGTCAAGCACCAACGGTAAGTTATCCATTATAAACTACAACCTGCACAATTTGTATTAAATAGGAAAGCAGATATATGCACCTCTAGACTAGTGTTGCTAAAAGTAAGCAGGTAACTAAGCAGTTTATTGACTTTTTATTGTTGTTGTTGTTGTTGTTGTTGCTGCTGTTTTTGTTTTTGTTGTTGTTTTTGCTGTTGTAGTAGTTGTTGTTGTTGTTTTTTGCTGTTGTTTTTGCTGCTGCTGCTGTTGTTATTGTAGTAGTAGTAGTAGTAGTAGTAGTAGTAGTAGTAGTAGTAGTAGTAGTAGTAGTAGTAGTAGTAGTAGTAGTAGTAGTAGTAGTAGTAGTAGTAGTAGTTGTTGTTGTTGTTGTTGTTGTTGTTGTTGTGAAGTTATTGTTATTGTTATTCTCATTGTCATTGTCATTGTCATTGTCTTTTTCATTATCATTATCATTGTCATTGTCATTGTCATTGTCATTGTCATTGTCATTGTCATTGTCATTGTCATTGTCATTGTCATTGTCATTGTCATTGTCATTGTCATTGTCATTGTCATTGTCATTGTCATTGTCATTGTCATTGTCATTATCATTATCATTATCATTATCATTATCATTATCATTATCATTATCATTATCATTATCATTATCATTGTCATTGTCATTGTCATTGTCATTGTCATTGTCATTGTCATTGTCATTGTCATTGTCATTGTCATTGTCATTGTCATTGTCATGGTCATGGTCATGGTCATGGTCATGGTCATGGTCATGGTCATGGTCATGGTCATGGTCATGGTCATGGTCATGGTCATGGTCATGGTCATGGTCATGGTCATGGTCATGGTCATGGTCATGGTCATGGTCATGGTCATGGTCATGGTCATGGTCATGGTCATGGTCATGGTCATGGTCATGGTCATGGTCATGGTCATGGTCATGGTCATGGTCATGGTCATGGTCATGGTCATGGTCATGGTCATGGTCATTGTCATTGTCATTATCATTATTTTTATTATTATTAACATTATTAACTTTATAATTTATTAGCCCAATATTATAGTCCAATAACTTGCTTACTTGTCTATTATACTTACTTACATAGTAAAACTTGTTTAGAGGATTATAACTATCAACTTCACTATTACAAACTTTCAGTCTGAAACTTGTCTTGTCGATTGTTTGGTTGTGAATTACAGAGAACGAAGAATACATCAGTCCAGAGGACGCCCTCTGTGAGGAGCTTCGGGAACCATTGTCGTCCTGCAGTCGCCAACGTCTGCGTGCGGTCCTGATGGGATTTCGCAGAAATGGGAACATCGAATTACGAATTGGAATGAAAGAGTTAAACAACGTGTTGCAAGAATACACGGTGAAGGTAAAACAGGCTGAAAATATGGGAGGAAATGCTTAAAGGAAAACTGGATTTTCATAATGTACCCCATTTTGAAGTACAGTAAAAAGTGTTCATTTAATACCTATAATAACGCCAGAGTGTTTCCGATAATTAAACACTAGGTCAAAAAGTTGCCAACTAGCGACGTCACCTTGAAAACCCCAGTATGAATAACAGAACACTAAATTTAAGAAACATTAGAACGAACAATCAATATGGAAAGAATTCCATTACTAAGCAAGCAATACAACTTTGGAATTCTTTACCGACATCACTAAAACACAGCAGCTCTTTATCAATATTCAAGTTTAAATTAAAAAAAACATTTTATGACTCGCTTTGAATATCCGACATACGAACACGATGATATTTACTCAAATCATAATTTCATTTTTGCTAGACCTTACTAAATTAGTTTATATTTTATTTTTGAATTTCTAGTTGCACTTATAATTTAGCTTGCACGAGACACATTTGCCCAGAACAGTGTATGTTTTTATATGAACCAACACTGATTGTCTGTCTTTTATTATGATGGTCAATGTTTTTAAAATGGCAAATAAAGATTTTACTACTACTACTACTACTACTACTACTACTACTACTACTACTACTACTACTACTAGTACGGAATATAACTACAACGGAATATAATTTTCAACAGCACAAACGTTCCACGAGCGTGTTGCACGTGTTTGCGAAAACAAAAATTCAAGTGCTACTGTACAACATTCTGTGTGATATACAAAAACTCTGCAAAGCTTAAATTTAAAATTCAGTTTTCAATTTTACTGCTGTGCTCACGCATGAGCTTTTGATAGCTAGCGTATCACAACTGAACACATCTGAACTGAGAAGTACAGAACATGTTTTTTGTGCAACACGTGTGCGGGAGTTGGTGGCAAATGATAATTTAGCATAGCTCTTCGCTGTAGCACGCATTTTGCCATTCGCTGGTATTATTAACCTACTCCAATGTACTTAATTACCATTATTACCATTACGTGTTAAAATATATGCTTTTTAACGCAGTTCAAAATGGGATGTGATGTGAAAAATCACCCTGTTTTCCTCTAAGACGTCAGGTCCTGAAATGGACATAGCCAATACTATGCATGTGTAGGGTGACATATTTGGGGTTTTCGAAATCTTAAAATCTTGATGCTAAATTTGAGTAAAATAGGGAATAAGTTTGTGTAGTGTTTGAGATCATTGATTGTAACTCTTTGTGGTCTTAAAAATTGCATTGGGAATTTAATAATTTAGTATTTCGATTTAACTGCATTTTTATGTTATTAGACTGGAAACTTGCTTTATTAACAAATTGATATTAGCACTCACTTTAATACGCTTTGGTTAACATCACTGTAAATAGTGTTATACGTGCCATTTTAAAAGATAATTACGGAATTTGAAATTGTATAATGTTTGTACAGACATCTTTGTCTGCAAAAAAGGCTAGTAAAGATCATCATCATCATCATCGTCATCATCATCATCGTCATAGTCGTCTTCTTCGTCATCATCATCATCATCGTCATCATCAACGTCATTGTCATCGTCGTCGTCTTCGTCATCATCATCATCATCATCGTAATCATCAGCATCCTCATCGTCATCATCATCATCATCACCATCACAGTCATCATCATCGTCGTCGTAGTCGTCCTCGTCAACGTCATCATCATCACAATCATCTTCATCATCACCACCACCACCATCATCATCATCATCACCAGCACCAATATCATCATCATCATCATTATCATCATCATCATCATCATCATCATCATCTTGGTCTAACAGCACAAAGGTATGAGAGTTAAAGACAGAAAACACAAAATGTTACTAATAATTTCAGCAGTAATAGTAGTAAGTGAAGTGGTTGTAGTAATTAAATCAGTCGTGGCAAAAAGCACGACTTAGATATTTTAAATCATTTATTAATTAGCAATTAATACACGACTTGTACATATTGAGAAGAATTAATTTACTTCTGATTACATTACGTGAAAAAATCACATTTTGTTCAATATGTTAGGGTTAGTGTTAGTATCATTTCCGTTTTTCCTGTGACTTTTTTCTGTGATTTTTTTCCTGTGACCTTTTAGTTGTGACTTATTTACTGTGACTTTTTCTGCGACGTTTTTAGTTGTGACATATTTCCTGTGACTTTTCTGTGACGTTTTTACTTGTGACTTTTCTCTGTGACGTTTTTAGTTGTGACTTATTTACTGTGACCTTTTCTGCGACGTTTTTATTTGTGACTTTTTCCTGTTACTTTTTTCCTGTGACTTATTTCCCGTGAATTCTTTCTGTGACGTTTTTACTTGTGACTTTTTTACTAGGTGCCATTTTACCTGTAACTTTATTACCTTTATTCGACATTAAACTGTATTATCTATGATAATAATCCATGACAATTACGTGTTCGAACTTTCTCACTAGATCCCGACTCGCCTCTTGCAAAAGCTGGTTGATTTATACGAAGATATGAATGGAGTGAATTATGAAAAACTATATCTGCTGTTAGTTCAAGCTCAAGGAAGATCAGGTATTGAGTGAACACATTGCAAGAAAATTGTCTTCAATATTGCGTTCAACTTAAGTTAACAACAGTTGACTAAAACCAAAATTATGTTGGTTTAAAAGAACGACAAAACAGGATTCTTACATAAAGCTGAAAAATCGTCTTGAAATTTTATGTCACTTGCATTCTGTCTTGTTGCATGCAGAGCTTGTATGCAGTAAAGCTGTAAAAACTTGTTAATTTAAACTCTCCCAATGATCGTTAAGCGCAGCCATTTTAACGGTCAGTCGTCTGAAACAAGTTTAGATAACATTGCAAAAAAATAAAAAATAATAATCACGGCACCCGTAGTGCACACTAACTAATAAGAAGTTCGATTATTTTATATTATCGATAAGATCAATAATGTGTTTTGACGAATCAGCGATGAACACCGGGAAGGAGACTCACTGCCACTTTACCAGTTCGTGCGAATATTTTAAATTATTAAGAATTTTCTTTTCTAGTTACATAAGTCTTTCAACAGGTAAGCGTGATTCTAAGCAACATAACTTTCTGAAGAAGCTTCTTTGTGAACCTTTGGAATCCTTGGGAAAATTTAAACTCATTTTTGGATGATTTTGGAAAAATTTTGGACTAATGAAAGAATGGATACAATTAGTTACGTAAATACGCGAAAAAAGAAATTAGTAAAACAATTAACTGGTTTCACAAAAAAATGATTGTTTAAGTAATTAATTAATTATGTTAATAAGATTAATAATTCTTATAGGAAGAGACAGCGTAAGCGCCATGAATAAAGAGAACGAGTCACAACACCAAGACGTCATCACCACAAGCGTTGACTTTGAATTGTTGGAACTGTTGGTAAAACAAATGGCAAAAAGTCCCAACTTCGACATGGACGACCTGCGCGAGTCCCTGCGCAAGAGAGACTTGCGTGGAAGTGGGACGGTTCACCGGAAAGAGGTGAGATGCATTCTATGAATTATCACCCAATTTTAATTAATCTAAAGTTAATCTTAAACATTTGGCAAAATGAAAAAAGAATTCAGATATTCTGCGTTAAAGGAAGACAGGATGATTTTTGTTAGTACCCCATTTTCAAGTCCAGTAAAAAGTATACCTTCTAACGCAATTCAACGTGTTTGCGAAAGCGGAAAGTGAAATGCATCACTATTGTAAGATATTCAGTGTGTTGTACTAAAACTAGGCAAGTTTTAAGATAAAAATTCAAATTTCATATTTACCACAGTGCTCACTCATGGGCTATCGAACGTGTGTAGTTCGTGACAAACTAACACATCAGGACGGAGAGGTACAGCACCTATTTCTTGTGCAATGCGTTTCGGAAATGCAGGCGCTAGTGCCCGTCTAACTAGCGAATGGTGAAATGCATGTAACAGCGAAGAATTAGTGGCACGAATGCGAAGCTGCGTTTGTGTGGTAATAGTTCTTTTACCTAAGTCATATTTGAAAAAAATAATATGTTTCCTTTCAATATTTTAGGGAGTAGATTGTTTTGATCTACAGTTTAAGATTCGGTCCGGTTTTGCTTTAAATTTTGCTTTTATCTTTAGCAAAAAAACCGAAACAGGCGGTCCTACGTTAAAGGTCAAGTAAAGCATACATTACGAAGTTTCAGTTTTACGCAAACAACAAAATGAAAATTAACTAACTAACTAACTAACTAACTAACTAACTAACTAACTAACTAACTAACTAACTAACTAACTAACTAACTAACTAACTAACTAACTAACTAACTAACTAACTAACTAACTAACTAACTAACTAACTAACTAAGTAACTAACTAACTAACTAACTAACTAACTAACTAACTAACTAACTAACTAACTAACTAACTCACTAACTAACGAACGAACGAACGAACGAACGAACTAACTAAGATTTTCTGCTACTTTTTAACTTGTCTTGGTGGTTTGTATGAGAGGGAAATCGAGAAGATATCAGGAAAGAGGAAGAAAGTCTGGACTTTGATTTCCGCTCGTTAGATGAGGCCACAGAAACTTCAGGTCTTAGTTACGTAGCGTTTGCACTTCTATGGACCTTGATGCTTTTTTGTAAAACATTAAAAAGAAATGTTTTCCTTTAAGATTTCGGACCAAAGCTAAATAAAAATAAAAAAATGAATATACGTGGCTCCATCTGCGAGCGGAAATTCAGATTTTGGCATATGTGGCATCTTCATTTCAATTCACTTTTATTTTAAACTCATAAATAAATAAATAAGCGATTTCACTTTAATAGTTTTATTATAATGTAATACGTGTTATGTCAGTTTTGTAATGTCAAATGTATAAATAGTGTAAATGTAATGAGTGAAATTTATGTAATGTAAAGCATGTTTCTGTTAATTGTGCCATGTTAAATATATATATAGTGTAAAATATGTCATGTAAAATCTAATGTATTTTTGTAATATTGTTTTGTAAAAATATTTTAATATTGTGTTTGTAAATATGTTCATTTATTGTATATAATTAGGCTTTAGTTTTGCACTTTAGTTTTTTTTAGTCTGCACAGGACGCATTTGTCTTGAACAGTGTTGTTAGTTTAACATTACGCTGAGGATTACTCAATTTTATTATAATGAGTGAACCATTTTAATGACAAATAAAGAATTAATATATATATATAATGACGTAATTGTGTTTTAAAATTTAGATTGTGAAGATCTGCAAAGAAATGCAGCTTCCCGTCTATGGAGCCCTTCTCAACAGACTAATGAAAAGATGTGATGATGAAAACAATGATCACATCAGTTGGCACGAGTTGATGATATTCCTAGAGAGGGCACTGTTTGAAGCAACAAGACCAACAACACCAGATAAAGAGAAGAACAAACAAGATGTTAATAAAGAAATTATGAGTACTGACGGTAAAGTTTTTTTTGGAAA
Organism: Tubiluchus corallicola; assembly: GCA_030141605.1. Taxonomy (NCBI): domain Eukaryota; kingdom Metazoa; phylum Priapulida; class Priapulimorpha; order Priapulimorphida; family Tubiluchidae; genus Tubiluchus; species Tubiluchus corallicola. Next base: position 90,862 of record JAQGDQ010000623.1, read on the forward strand.
TGGAACTGAAATGTTTAATGTAAAATATTGCCAATTTGTGTTTGAGATTTAATCTTTTATTTCCAAAACATTGATTTTGATCTTTGACCTTTTGTACCGTTTTGTACTTAATAGTAATTCAGGTGACCTTTGACCTGTCGTATTTAAATAGTACTGCATTTGTTCTTTACTAATTGTGTTTTTAAATGTTACAGCTGATATCTTAACTTTTCGCTTCCAAAAAAAATGTTCCAGTCAGCGAATGACCCTTATTATGTCACATTACCACTAACCTCCATTTTTATTATAGTTGACCTTTGACCTTTCGCTTTTGAAATATTGCAGTTCACGATTGATATTTATTTTTAAAATATTACTATTGAACTTTCATTTTTATAATGATCGACGTTTGGCTTTTCATTTGAGAAATATTGCAGCGGAGCTAAGATCTGCGATTTTCGAGAACTGTAGACATTGGCATAAACATGGACATGGACATGGACATGGACATGGATATGGACATGGACATGGACATGGACATGGACATGGACATGGACATGGACATGGACATGGACATGGACATAGACATGGACATGGATATAGACATACTGACTCACTCACGCAGTAAAAGGGGTAGCGAAGGACCAATTTGTCGTCAAGCAAGCTACCCCCTTTTCGAGGTTCAGATCATTGCTATTCAAGTGATCAATGCATCATTTGTTATCAAATTAATATCAGTTTGTATTATTATGTAGGCCTATGCATTCTTACTGATACATTATTATAATTCACGTAGGTCTTGGATCCACTTTGAGTATGGTTGTTACGGATCATCCAACACATACAATGCATGCTAGTATGTTAAACATCAAAGACACGAAAAATACACTCAAGGTGAGTAAGTCAAAGTCATAATAATGCAGTGCAAGTTAAAGGGCAGTAGTTACAAAATCATCCTTTTGAGGAAAATGCAATTAACGTTTGTAATGTTGACACGCAAATAATTATGGCCACTAATGAAGATGAAATTTTCCTCACATAACTTAAAGCTAAACAGGACCCTATCTTAAACTGTAGGTAAAAACAAGCTGCTCATTAAAATATTGAAAAGAAACATATCATTTTTCAAAAATGAAAAACATGTAAGAATTTTTACCATACAAATACAATTTCGCGTTCGCGCCACTAGTTCTTCGTTATTCTTTTTATCGGACTTGAAAATGAGGTAGGAAATGAAAAATCATCCTGTCTTCCTTTAATAATTATGCACATATTTTCATTATACAGTTCGGCAAGCTGTTTGTCGTTGTCGTTGTCGTTGCTGTTGTTGTTGTTGTTGTTGTTGTTGTTGTTGTTGTTGTTGTTGTTGTTATTATTATTGTTATTGTTGCAGTCAGCGCCGTTGTCGTCATCCTTATCGTCAATAACGTTGACGGCATTGTTGATAGTGGAGACATTGTTGCTGTTGACGTTGCTGTTGTTTTTGTTGTTGTCCCTGTCGACACTGTCGTAGTCACCATCATTGTTGTTGTTTACACAAAAGAACACATTAACGTTTTAATTGCTTTTGTTAAAGGATCGTCTTGCTGCCAGCTCCATCAACTTGAAGAACAATTACGACACAGCAACAGGTAACATCAACTTCACTGCAAACTTTGCCAAGCCCCCGGTCAACTTCCCAGGAGGCAGTGGGGCAGCTGGGACACCAGGCGTCGTTGGAGGAGGCAGTGGTGCTGAAGGAGTTGCCCCACAAGGTCATCCAGTAATGCAGGAACCCATCCCAGGCTCTGAAGCCAGCATCCCTCGCTACGAATCTAAGGAAAGTCTCAGTTCAATGGATGATGAAGGAGCTGAGGAGAAAAGCGTGAAATCTGGATTTTCAACTCGTACGTAAAGAGATGCATATGGATAAATGGTTTAGCTACTTTACTTTTATATTGTTATTTTTGTTGTTGTTATTATTATTATTATTATTATTATTATTATTATTATTATTATTATTATTATTATTATTATCATTATTATTATTATTATTATCATCATCATCATCATCATCATCATCATCATCATCATCATCATCATCATCATCATCATCATCATCATCATCATCATCATCATTATGTTTATTATTATCATTATTATTATCATTATTATTATTATTATTATTATTATTATTATTATTATTATTATTATTATTATTATTATTATTATTATTATTATTATTATTATTATTATTATTATTATTATTATTATTATTATTATTATTATTATTATTATTATTATTATCATCATCATCATCATCATCATCATCATCATCATCATCATTATGTTTATTATCATTATTATTATTATTATTATTATTATTATTATTATTATTATTATTATTATTATTATTATTATTATTATTATTATTATTATTATTATTATTATTATTATTATTATTATTATTATTATTATTATTATTATTATTATTATTATTATTATTATCATCATCATCATCATCATCATCATCATTATTATTATTATTATTATGCTTATATATAGAATATTACAGCAAACGTTTTTAAAAAGTAAGTTGTCATGGTCGTAACTGTAAAAAGGTCAAAATCCCTTTAAGCTTCAAAACAAATTTTCTATTTTTCTTCAGAAGATTTGGTCCTTAACGGACTTGATCAGCTGTACAGAGAAACGAAATTTTTTGCAGGCCCGTTTTTTTAATACAATTTATTTATGAATTTTGTATTTTTTATTTTGATGAAGTTGCATACCTTCAGTTCATTTTTATCAGTAGTTTTTTTGCAGTTTCATCTGTGTTTTTAAAAACACTGCTCTCGTTTCAATACTGTATTTCTCTGTACAGCTGATGAAGTCCAAGAAGAACAATAACTTCGGAAGAAAACTGTAGAATGCTTTTGAGAAATAAGGCGAATTTGATCTTTTTTAGTGTTATGTGTCCTGGTGCTCTTAATGTACCGAATAGTGTGCACCAACTGACGTCCCATCTCACGTCATCACCATCGTTATTATTTCCTTATATATATATATATATATATATATATGTAATAATCTTTATTTGCCATAAAAAATCGATATTCATAACTATAAAAGCATAAAAGAACATCGCAGCATGAGAATAAAATTCACACAACTGTTAAAGGCAAATGCATCCAGTGCAAACTAGAAACTACTGTGCCAAAAATTTAAAACAAAATATACATTATAATGTTACACGCAAATTATAATAGACTATATACAATATATACATATCATTTAAAATGGACGTTTTTGCACAGCTTTCTATATTTGGATAGGAATAGTAAGAACGTGTACTTTTACACGGTTTTGCTGTTTTGACAAATAATGTTGCTCATAATTTAAGTATAAAACAGATACAGAAGGCTTTTGGTTAACCTATTTAATCGTGAACTCAAAGTTTTCTAACACGTGCTGGCACCTAGTGCGTGAACTACAAATCAGAATTACATGCGACTATTCTCTAAGCTACATTAATACGGCAGTACAGTGTAAAATGTATCAAAGGTAAGTTAGCACTCATCTGAAAACCGAATGAAACAAATAAAAATCCACAAAACAGAAAAAGAACATTCAATTTCTACTACTCGTAAATTTTTATATAGAAAATATTTCCGTCCTTACGAGCTACGATTCCGGAAGTTTCTCAATGAAACTAGTGGCACGACTCATTTTAAAAAGAATTTCATTGATACTATGATGCACATTTTATATATTTAAAGGTACCTTTATTTTTGCAATTCGCTGATATATTCCGGTGATAAAAAGTGACAAGACTAATATGAGAAAATAGGAAAAATATTAAAATGCACATTTATTATAAATATTAGAGTATTATCATTTATTTTCGATATCATTTCGGTATCATATCAAAGAAACTATATCATTTATTTTTCATATCATTTCGGTATCATACTAAATAAACAATATCATTTATTATCTATATGATTTCGGTATCATATTAAATAAACGATATAATTTATTTTCTATACAATTTCGGTACAATGTCAAATATATGATATCACTTATATTCGATATCATTTCGGTATCATATCAAATAAACAATATCTTTTATTGTCGATACTATTGCGATACCACATCAAATATATGATATCATTTATTTTCGATACTTCAATAACTTTAAAGTCTCACGGGTCTGTCATTTCTGGACAGCCTGTATATTTGCTTTACGACAGCCGTGCTAAATTCAATTCTGTGTGATTTATTACAGCTTTCAAGAAGAAGCAGCTCGTGGCTAGGACGAAATCTTCACTGAGTCTTACGTCCATTGAAAGTGTCGGTACGTAAGAATTAAATTCAAACCTTGTTTATAGCTATATTTGATTTGAGTTCGTTGTTTGTCTTGTCAATTCGTTTAAACAATTAGTAACAATTTAACTAAATGAAATTGAAGTTATGACAATATTAATGGTAATAGTAATAATTACTAAACGCTATAGTATAGCTTTCCATCTGGGAGGTCGCGAGATCGATACAGCAGCTGGGTCATACAAAAGATTTTAAAAATGGTACCTGTCGCTGCCCTGACTGACATGTGATATTTAGGGTAAAAGTGGGGTAATAATTGTCTCAGTTATGTAGTTGTAGAATTGTTATTTTCAGTCGGCAAAAGCTCTTTGGTGTTTATGTTAATTGTTCATCCAAAAAACCGATTTTAAATAAAGATTATTATTAATATAATTACATTATCAAGATGAACAAAAATCTGTAAATTCCTGGCAGAAAACGACGTTATTATGAAAAACTATTGCCAATAAATCCATTCAAAGCAGTAACAACAAAAACACAGAAAGTTTCCTATAATAACTGTCAAGGAGCGTCAAGGAGAAGCGTCAAGAAGCAGCGAGGAAAACCACGCCAGTTGTATTACCAAACTGCGTAAAAAAATAAGTAGCATCAAGCAAGCGTTAATGATTTTGGTTCCTAAAAAGTTATTATGGGTAAGCAAAATTTAGGCATTACTGATGTATGATTAATGATGACGTTAATGATCGATGACGCTTATCAAACTTTTTCCTTGACGTTCTTTGATGCGTTTTAACACGCATTGACCCTCTGTATAATGATCATTATAATTATTAGGGCCACATAGATGTAAGAAGACAAACGCAAGACGAAAATTGTGGCATCAGTCATTAAATAGTTGATAGGAAACATAAAGTCACATTATGTGGTAAACACATAAGCAGAAATCTGCGTATGAGGTACACATGTAAACATAAACATCTGCGTATATGGCTAACACGTAAGCATAAAACTACGCACATGGCGAACATATTAATATATACATGCGTAAATGGCAAACACATAAACATAAACATACATATGTGTTAAACACATTAACATAGAGCTACTCGTGTGGTAAACGCATTAACATATGCATACGAAAATGGCAAACACATAATCATAAGCACACATATGTCTTAAACACATTAGCATAGAGCTACTCATGTGGAAAAACACGTTAACACATACATACGTAAATGGTAAACACATCGTCATAAACGCACATATGTGTTAAACACATAAGCATACAGCATACAGCATACAGCATACAGCATACAAACACAACAAAGTTTATGTTAAACTCACATCAAATTGTATAAAATTTTCAACAGATTTCCAGAAATCTTCTAAGAACGTGAAAACTGCCGCTGGATTCCTGAAGTCGATGAAGAACCTGATAACTGGTAAAAAGAAACAAGAGAGCAGCGACCAACAAATACCCACAATTCAAGTGGACGGTGACCTACTGGAGGAGGACGAGGGCAGTCAAAAAAGTCAGTCTGTGTTTTCAAATTTATGTTATCGAAATAAAAAAATCAGCTATAAAATTAAACCATGCTTATATGTAATATTTTTTGGTATTGCTTTCTTGAATTAGTTTTGATTTCCGATGCTGAAAAATAATTGAAGTTTTATAGTTTTCGTACACATCTTTCAATTTCTGACAGAATATTCCAAATTTATTTTGCTGTATAGAAAATTTTGAACTTGTGTTCGTTGAAAATCAACGAACCATGTTTATTTGTCATTTTGTGCATTTCTCCCCCCTCCCCCCAAGGGGGTCACTCCCCCATTGGCCCCCAGTAGTATAAACTTGCCTCATTTGTAACAATGTAAAAATTTAATGAATTTATACATACCGTATGCACACTAAACTTATGTGAAGGTGTTATTTACACAGTTTTACCTTGTGTAATTCACAGGTTGGGCACGCAGGACAGGTAACGTACCTGTATCGCTAACGATCAAAGGGGCTGATAATCAATTCTGGTTACCCGACAAATACGCGGAAGTCCCGAAGGATCCGCCAGCAGAGAGTTTTGAGCTGGAGTGGGTGTAAGTGCTAGTCTCACTGTTCACAATATTATCAACCTCCCACTTTTCATATGTAAAGTGCAAAACAAAAATGCATTATTTTCAAAATTAAAGCAAACAAACATTAAAGCAGCTGTTGATGTCATGATACATCCACGAGTGCCTGTTGGCAACTAAGAATTGTACAATTGTCAAAGATACTTCCATGCACTTTCCTACAATTATCAAAAGGTAACAACTTTACTGTCAAAATGTTATCAACAGTCTTTCCGTTTATAAAACACAAAGAAAAATGCATTATCTTCAAAACTAAAGCAAACAAACATTAAAACAACCGTTGATGTCATGATACATCCACGAGCATATGTTGGCAACCAAGAATTGTACAATTGTGAAAAATACTTCCATACGCTTTCCTACAATTATCAAAAGGCAACAACTTTACAGTCAAAATGTTATCAACAGTCTTTCCGTTTATAATACACAAAGAAAAATGCATTATCTTCAAAATTAAAGCAAACAAACATTAAACCAGCTGTTGATGTCATGATATATCCACAACCATATGTTGGCAACCAAGAATTGTACAATTGTCAAAAATACTTCCATGCACTTTCCTACAATTATCAAAAGTCAACAACTTGTGCCCTCACTTTACTGTCAAAATGTTCCGTTTATAAAACACAAAGAAAAATGCATTATCTTCAAACTTAAAACAATCAAACATTTAAACGAGTGCACGTTGGCAACAATGAATTGTAACATTACCTAAAGACTTTCATATACTTTCATACAATTATCAAAACGTATGAGCAATTGCCATAATTTTACTGTTCAGAACGTCGTGAACACTCTTTCCAGTTAAAAAAACACTAAGAAGAATACATTACATGTAAAAGTAAAGCAAGCAAACATTGAAACAGCTATTGATATCATGTTACATCCACGAGTGTGTTGGTGCCCATGAACTTGTACAGTTATATGTTTGTGGTAAAACAAACTAGTCCTACTAACTAACGTCAAGGAACATCAAGGAGAGTAAATTAGCCTTAAGGAAAAGCAGAAAGAACGTTAAGATCATGAACGTTAAGAACAAATTAATGTGAAAAAGCATCAGAAGCATCAAGCAAAAATAAATACTGTCAAACATGACTCTATGCTGCACGCTGGTAGTTATTAGATTCCAAAACATTTGACGCTTACGTGTCACAATTTACATGACATTTACATAATGCTCCTTGACATTTTTGGACACTGATTATCCCTTAACGGTACTAGACGATTCGTTAAAGGAAAACCGGATGATTGTGTAAACACGAGTTTAGAATAAAGAATGCTCTAAAATATTGAAAACTACAATAGCTTGCTTTATATCAAAGCTTAGATTAAATAATAATTACCTCGGATACTCAAATTTTGTTAAACTTTCAAAGCTACGCGCATGTCAGAGAATCTACCATGATTGGCATCTACCATTTTTCATGACATCATGCGTTTAAGCAGTACTGTAACACCTATGCAAATGTGCTTGACATGCAAGGGAAGATGCCTGCCATTACACAAACTGTGGTAAGTTTCTGACATAAGCAATAGCTGTGTTCGGTTGCCGTTAATTAACTTGCTGAGCTAATTATTCAAATATAAGGAACAAATGTTAACTTGTGTAGGCAAGAAAATGTATATTTTGGACAGTAAATTAAAATGAGATTGAGTCTAAACAATCGTACTGTCTTCCTTTAACGTTTTTTTTTGATATTCTTGACATTATTTCTTGACACTCAGGCAACTACCAGTGTGCAGCGCAGCTTCATGTTTGACTTTGTATGTCTTTGGTTCACGCGTTTGATGCGTTTTGACACTAATTTCGTTACTTGATGAGCGTTTGGCATTTTTCTATAACACAAATTTACACTAATTATTACGCTCCTTGATGCTTCTTGTCGCTAATTAGTAGAACACAAATGATTGGTCATTTTACTAGCTTCTTTTTACATTTTTATTTGGTTAAACTGCCACAAGATTGTTCTGATTTGCAGTTATGGATACAGAGGGCACGACTGTAGAAACAACATTAATGTTCTACAAAGTGGGGAGCTGATTTATTTCGTTGGATGGGTGGCTGTTATCTACAGCTTAGACAATCACACGCAGAGGTGGTATCTACAGCACACAAACGAAATTAGAAGGTAAAAAATGGAAAATGGGTTTGAAAAATTCTGTTTGGCACTTTGCCAACTAAACAAACATCAGTGTCTACAACTGAAGGTGACCCAAGTTGTGGTAGGACTGGGATCTAGGTGCGTGCCTCAAAAGTCACTATACGCTTTGCATTTTCCACATTTTTAACAAACAAAGCAAAATGTTTGAAAATTGGAGCAAGTGAACAAAAACCTGGGCAATTCTGATTATCCAAATTAGATGAAAATCTGAAAAGAACTACTGCACTAGCAGGCTTTGCTATTTTCACTACTTTCTTCAGGAACCTCAAGAGCCCCAGAGACCAACCCAGACAGTTCATAAGTAGTGAGAAACGACTGTACATTGTTTAAATTACATTGCTAATAGTGATGGAACAGTGCGGTCCACATGGTGCTCTGGACCTCCACTAAGCTTCAGTACGTGATTGAAGGACCTCTTCCCAGACCTCAGTTACAAACAGCCTTACTGAAATTGTCATGGCAACTGTGTTCCAGTCAAAAATAAATAAAAATATTTGCCAAACGTCCCTTCTAGTTCGTGTAAGAGTTTCCTGAGGTTGGAGAAAAATTTCAAAAGAAAATTTAAACAGAAACCAAAGTTGTGTTGTGGTTTTTTAGACATCCTATGCATTACGGTATTTACATCAAGAAATATCCATCTATGCCACAAACCAGAAGGTTGCCAAAATAGCTAACTGTTTAGTATATATATATATATATATATATATTGCCTATAAAATGTTATTTTGTACATTGTTTTTACTATTGTAGCTTAGCTGTACATTCCAACGGTGTGACAGTTGCCACTGGGCAGTTGGGAGCTCAGCAAAAGCTTGGGGAAAATATGACGGCCAGTACGATGTCAGTTATGTTGGAGGTAACAGGTTGAGGGTACTTGCTTGCTTACTTACCTACTTACTGACTTACTTACATACTTGCTTGCTTGCTTGCTTGCCTGCTTGCTTACTTGTTTACTAGCTTACTTGCTTACTTGTTTACTTACTTATTTACTTACTTTCTTGTTTACCTAGTTAGTAACTTATTTACTTGCTTGCTTATTTAATGGCTTGCTTGCATACTTACTTACCCACTTACTTACTTACTTACTTGTTTTCTTACTCGCCTGCTTGCTTACTTACTTACCAACTTACTTGCTTACTTACTTACTTACTTACTTACTTACTTACTTACTTACTTACTTACTTACTTACTTACTTACTTACTTACTTACTTACTTACTTACTTACTTACTTACTTACTTACTTACTTACTTACTTACTTACTTACTTACTTACTTACTTACTTACTTACTTACTTACTTACTTATTTACCAACTAACTGTTTTCTAACTTTCTCTGCAGCCTCTGATTCGAGTCTGGCGAGCTGATACACTACAAACACTTCATGTGTTAGGTGGCAGCAGCACACTAGAAATGGTTGCCTGTCTCGCCTTTTCTCACACCAAGGTACAGTTAATTAAATAATAACCTTTTAAATAATTACAGCAACAAAAAAATTAATAATGTTTAGAACAGTCAGTAAAATACGCGGTTACTAATCACAGTACCAAATTATTTTTGAATTTGTAATAAGAACATTAATTATTTAAATCTCACGTATGTTGAATTATTATTATTTTGTTTATTAAACATAAGAAAATTAACTTTGATGATTTAAATCTTGATGCTGATGTTAATAGATTCACGAAGAAGTCTTGATTAAATTCTTATAGAGGAATGTTCGGCATACTTCTATTTCTGCCAAATATTATTAATTTTATGTCATGTATTTATTTATTTACTATACTATTTATTTGGTTCGATTCATTCAAATTTTGTCTAACACACAAAACATTGTTCTTTATGCCTCGGAGTTTACTATTGCTCTAAATACTTTTTGCGAATTTTCTTCTGTTCTTTGTGTCGTTTTCTTCTTATTTTTGTCATTTTACTTTCCTTTGTTTTTGTCCTGCTTCGTTTTCGTCTCCCCTTCATCCTTTCTCCTGTTCTTTTTTCTTTTTGTATACCATCTTATCATTTTCTTGCTTGCAAATTATATGCCATAGCTACAAGCTATAGTAAATTTCTATGTCTTTATTTATAAATTTTGTGTCTTGCATGTGGGCAACATATTGTCAAAATTTCAAACTTTACAGGATTATTTGGCAGCAGTAGATGGCACCACAGAACACACTCTTTCCCTGTGGGATGTTAACTCCGGAAAAATACTGAGCCAAAAAGGGGTGCGTAATGATGAAAATGATAAAGCTCTGTATATTTTAGTGAATTGTGTTATGTCAGGTAACTTTTCGTTGCAGAAAGGCTGCCCTCGGGGAGATTGTTTTTGTCCCTTTTGTTTCTCAGACAGTAGTGCAAGACGTATTTAGGAAAGTAAAATTTTCAGGCCAATTTAACGAAATTTGGAATTAAGTTGCAGGAGAATAAATCGAAATTGAGGGAGTAACATGATCGTGAATTTGAGTTTGTTAATAGCAAAACTTGTGTGTGAGTCAGTGTGTGCGTGCATGTGTGATTTTTAGCACTTGCAAATATCAAACATATCAACTCATGGCATAATATGAAATACATTGTACATAATTAATTTCCTCAAATTCATGATACTTTCTAGTGTATGCATAACAGTTGCAAAAAGAACTTTATATATATATATATATATATATTTATATATGCTAAAAAATTTGTAATTTGAATTTTAAGCTAAATTACTCTACATTAATTTCTCTAGATTGACACTGACATAATCTGTGCTTTGAGTTTTTTACCAAATGACGCTGAGTCAATCATAACCATAGGAAAGCAGCACTTGACATGGTGGAAGTACAACCATGAAACTGCAACTCTAGATCTAGCGAATACTGCAAATTATGAGGTAATACTATACCCTTAAAAAGGCCGGGTTACCTTATAGCCTAGAAGGGCCTCTCAAGCTTGGGGGCGGGGTCAAGCTTTGGTAACATTTGGTAAAAAAAATCAGTGTTTTCACTACGGTTGTGTTGAAGTACGTGCTAATTTGGTTTGCAATAGATAGTAAGATAGTGATATCAAAAAATATTTTTATTGACAAACAAATGATAACTATTCTAGTTTATTTAAAGAATTTGCAATAAGTTTACTTCAAGCTATTTAAATGAGGTCCAATATCTAAAATAATGTGTATTAGTTTTTACTTGTGAATATACGTAGTATATATAAATAATCAGATTGACGTTTCATGCAGGGCAGTTAATAAAATGATGATGACGACGACGATGATGATGATAATGTTGATGACGACGACGACACGACGACAATGATGATGATAGTGGCGATGATGATGATAACGATGACGACAATGTAATGAGTATGATGTTAGAAGGTCGTAGAGTGTGCCAAACCGAAAGCTAATCTCGTATTTCTTTTTCAGTTAGAATGTTAAAGTAAGTCTGATTTTTTTTCAGAATCAAGTTATTCCCAAATACGTCATTACCTTGACCTTTGACCCCAACGGTCAGCCAATTACAGGCGATTCGAATGGAAATGTTTGTTTCTGGAACCAGAATAGCATCTCTCACATTATTCAAAGTGCTCATGAGGTATGTGTGATAAAACCCAAGGAAAAGTGATCTAGGAGTAAATATAAAGAAAAATGACTATTCAAAAATATCTACTCAGGTAGATACAGTTCGTTTACTACAATAACGACGATGATGATGGTAAGAAGATGAAAACGACGGTGCTGATAGTGGCGATGATATTAATTGATTATTATGATGATTTTTTTTTTCTCGATGACGATGATGATGTTAATAATAATGAAGGAAGTGAAAATGATGATGAAGATGATAATGATGGTGCTGACAATGATGATGATGATGATAACAACGATGATGATTGCAACAACAGAGGCTATGGTAATGTTGGTATACATGGCTATGACGACTCTAGTACTAATTATACGTTTAGGCACCCATATTCTCTCTTACTATGTGGAAAGGAACGTTGATATCCGGTTGCAGAGATGGCACCATACATTCTTGGACACTTGGCAAAGTGCCAGAAAAAACAGGTGATTTGAAGGTATGAAAGCAACAGCATTTATTATGATAATCATATTCACGTTTTCGTGTTGATGTGAATGATTCATTATTGAAGTTTACTTATCAACATGTTGTACTTTTAAATTGTAATTAATATTAATAGTATTATTTATAAACTATACTTTTAATGAAATAATGTTTCCATTACGGTGCATTAAATTTTTGATTACCTAACAGCTTTCTCCGTTGTTGCGATAGTTGACAATAGCATTGCATGCTCCTTCAGAACCGTAAGCATTTGCTGCGTTTTGCATGGCTTCATGAAAACTGCTCTCACTAAGCAGCGATTACGTTACATTTGATAATTTTTTTTAGGTTTTCTACTTCTCACGCAGCGGATTTTCAAGCAAGATTGCACAAAATGCACTTGTTTACCTTAGACGAATTAAAAGTTGATTTCTGACGAGAAAAAATTGAAAGAAAAGCTTTCAGTAACTGCAATGTTTGCACTGTAACAAAATATAGTAACAAATGTGTGAAACCGGCTAATGCAGAATATTTCAACCTTCAGACACAACACTCTGACATACATTGGCCTCAAATCTACTCTATTTTTAAGGAAAAATTCCTGTTAAAAGAAAAAAACGACCTTAATTTGTCCTTGGCTGATGGGTTGGTTTTCCTGGAATAGCAGCAGAACGCTGCACAGCTTGGGCTGTACCAAGTAGGCGATCAATAAAATAGTGTGTACGATCACGCAAGTGTACAGACTAAGCTAATTAATAAGCTAAGTAGAAGTGACTGAAAAGGGTGTGTTTTCCTTAGTTTTCTCCAATTAAATCACATATAAATGTTAAACAAATGGCATGATTGGATAGCCGAGATCTTGCTGAATAGAACAGTACCTAACTTGTAATCATTTAGTTATGTCTGTGCTCGTACAGTAGCTGAAAACCCATAGGTCTTATAAGACCTATTTTGAATGGTGCTGTCCTGAAGGAGTTATGAGAAAGGTCAAGATACTTGGCATGTTATAATGTATACTTATAACAAAGAGATTTGCAAAAAAGCATACGTACAACATAAAGCTAATTTATGCTACTCCTGCATAGAAATGTTGAGGCGCGATGGTAGCCTACGTTCAATAAGAAATTATGACGTCACTTGTCGACTTCGTGACTTTTCGTAGGAGTATTGTCGTTTTTCTAAACGCAATACTTAAATGATTCTGCAGCTCACCTTATGTTGATGCAAAAACATCACAAAGTTAGCTTTTCATAAAAACTTTTTACAGAAATTGGCGGTTCGTTGCTTTTCTTCGACCGATGAACGTCGTCATTGGTGGAAAAATGGCCGTTTAAAATAGCAGCGCCCAAGCATGTAATTGGCTCTTATTGTACTTTCATTTTAACAAATGTTTTGACAATAATTTATGTTTAGCTGGAAAAAACAGACGAGGGCGTGCGATTGTTGCTTCCACATAGGGGGAACCTCGTAATTGGTACAACCGGAAACAGTATCGTTTCATGCAAGTTATCAACGCAAGAGGCGCCACTGACGGATGTGACGTTAAATAGTCAACCAATAACCCAGGTGCGAGCAGTATTTACTAAGATAAAGATGAAATTCATGCAAAAATTGTTTAATGAGGTGGTATTATGATAAACCGTAAATTTATGATTCGTTGCACAAACAGTAACTGCTCTGGTACTGCTACTACTGTTGCTGTTGCTGCTGCTGCTGCTACTGCTGTTGTTGGTGTTGTTATTGCTGCTGCTGCTGCTGCTGCTGTTTCTACTACTACCACTTTCACTACTAGCTTTAAACGACGCATCTGAATCTGTAAATACACGTAATTTCTATATCCAGGGTCATCATGAATCAATGTTTGCTATGGCGACAGCGCCAGAAGGAAAGTTCCTGACTGGATCGTTCGATGGTCTGCTAGCCATGTTTGACGTAGCTAACAGAAAAACTTTATTCAAATATTTGGCAAAGGTAAAACTGTACGTAACATTAAACCCCGAAATACTGTCAATTCACATTTGGACACCATAATTAGACTCTCAAACTGAAAGTTCTTGGTTCAAATCCGGACCGAGTCCTTACTTGTTCACATTTATTTTTTCAGACAAGTTTGAGTTTTCACCTTTAAAAGGTGTGTTCCTTCACTGTTCATACTCAATTCCTAATAAATTTCGCTTATGTGGTGTTGCGTCTTCTAAAGATATCCCATACTGTAGTTTGGAATGAGGGTTGCGTTTTTATCTGGGCTCTATGGTAATAGACAAATTCTGTTTGTCAGGGACTAAATGAAACATAGTTTATATTTCTCTTGCTAACATTTGCGGTTATCTTTCAGAATTCAAATGTCATATGCGCTGATGTCAGCAATGAGGGAACTCTTTTAGCAGCAGGCAGTAAAAATTCCGTGTAAGCATAAATAACATATAGTCAGGGCCTATTTCAGGGGGGAAGTGGAGATACTTCCCCTGGGCCTCACCCTCCAGGGGGGCCTCGCGCCGAGGTAAAATTTTTTTGCTTTATGAGAACATTCAATTGTTCTTTCCTTTAACAACTGTATAACTCCATATTTTCTCTTCGAAAATGTTTCTCCCGCATTCAAGCAGTTCAAAAATTTTCTGGGCACCAACCATGGTGCCCCCTGAGGGGGCCTCACACGCCCCACTTCCCCCGGGCCTCGCTTAGGCTGAAATAGGCCCTGCATCTAGTTGATCTGGACTATTTGATAATAAGTGATTTTTATAATCACTTGACTAAAGCCTGCAATAACTTTCTTCAACACAAGTGAAGCTTTATATATGGCTTCAGTAACCAAGCTTTTATTCACAAAGATAACTAATAAACTTAATTAATTACTTTAAGAAAACGATTATTTCTAGCTTAATAATAATAATTTCGTTTAGGACACAGTCCAATGATAACACATTAAGTAACTCAATACTTATTTACAAGATGATCCCGATTATTATTACCCGCACGATAAACCCGTGTGCTTGGTCGAGGAACAAGCGGTACCTTTTTTCAAATCTTTGGGTTGACTCGGCCGAGAGTTGAACCCACGAGCTCCTGGTTGGTAAGCAAGCACACTGCCATTGAGCTATGACAGCCGGTAGATTTGACAAAAATTGCTAGTTTACAGAAAATAGGCCTATAAGCTAATCATTGACACTAGCAGGCTTTTTTTACGCTACGCCTTGCGTTAACTTCCGGTCTCCGGAACAGGATTTTGGAATCGGAAGCCATTTTGATATAGAAACGAGCTAAAATTACTTTTATTGTTCTTGTTATTATTATTATTATTATTATTATTATTATTGTTGTTGTTGTTGTTGTTATTATTATTATTATTATTATTATTATTATTATTATTATTATTATTATTATTATTATTATTATTATTATTATTATTATTATTATTATTATTATTATCTATAAATCAGCTTATTAAAATTTACCATTTTTAATTTGAAAACTCTAGTTTAAAAATCTCTGTTTGAAATTCGTAATGTCTAACCATACAAAAAGATGGCACCACGTGATAAAAATGGCTGTTTATTCGTGATGAGACTAAATGAATTTTACAGGTTAGTCGTTGTCAAGATTTTCCCGACGTACGAAACCAAAACACTCCATCGATTGAAACTAAGCAGCACTTCGATGACGTCAGTTAAGTTCTCTCCAGGTACGTCAGGCGGTGTTTGTTTATAGCCAATCAAATAGCGTACCGAAAGGTGTTTCTCCACGACCCTTGCATAAACATCTTGGTGATTCTGATGTAATCAATTCATCAACGTAGTTAAATTGACAATAAACTGAAATTGAAAAGAATTCTTCAGACGAAAGAGAAAGAGAAAAGAAACAAAATAAACTTGTTCATAAAAATGGGCAAATTAGTGATTTGGTGAAAGGAACAGCGAAGAAAATACCAAATTAGTTAATTTCAGTGAAAAGAAAAGCGAAAAGAAAACAGAAAAAAGAGAAAAAATGGGATTTGATTTCGAATTTGCAGCTTTTTTCTTCTTTTCATGCAACACAGAAACAGTGACGCAACGTACTGATACTTCGCCTCATTTAAATTCTTATTTATTGCCAAACTAAGAAAACTTGCTGTGCAAATAAACTTGATATTAATTATGTTTGTTTAAATTAAAAAGTCAAAGGTTTTTCGATTGACATTTCTCAATTTTTCATATAACCACTCGATTACTGTTTGCTAATGAAAAATCGTTGAAAATGAGAACAACGTTCGAATATTTGTCTGCTTAAGTTGCCAAAATCCCAGACCACCTGGCTAATATTGTTTGTTAGTTGACAAGTTGGTTAACTAGCAGCCTTGTTGACTGGTTTTTTGGTTTAGTTTGCCCTCTGACTGTCTGTTTGTCTAGGTAAATAAGCCTTTTCTCAGTTTCATCAAAGGTTAGGTGTACCACAGTAACGCGTCTGAACTACAATTGTGTGGTTAAAGCAATGCCGTCTGCCGCATCAGTTCAGAAACATCAACTGTTTTACGTGAACTTTATTCTACGTGAATGCTGTAATCTGCTAAAAACAGAGTATACGAAAATGGTAAAAAGTATGGTTGGGGTCAGATAGTCGTTCACTAATGATATAGTACTGTTTGATTGTTGAATGCCCTCATTTCAGTCCTTAACTGAACAAAGACAAAATAATTTTTGGAATAGTATCATGAAACGGAATAGTGAAGATATGCTAAAAGGGTTAATCTTAGATTGCTTATCTCAGAACAACTATAAACATGCAACCTATTATAAATCTCTTGTTGATAAGTACAGAACTGCAGATACCAGAGAGTGAATGGGAAAAGAACATTTAAAGAACTTTATACGTTTGCGGGCTTCTCAAGGAAAGTCAAAATACGTGTAACTA
>JAQGDQ010000623.1:110173-125280 GCA_030141605.1 Tubiluchus corallicola
ACAACAAAAACTTGAAATTTGATTTGCATATAGGGTCACAATGCTTCCATTATGGGTCTGGACTGGTCAAAGGAAAAGTTCATGGACGAATGTTTCCTGTTGCAAAGCACTTCGATCACTTTGGAATACTGCATCTGTAAGTTTTAATAAGTTTTTTATTAACAAGCTATAAATAAATAAAAAATACTAGGTAGATAGAATGACTGAAGGATTTCAGTTCTGTCCCCAAGTACTGCTGCTACCAAGCCATGCAACAACTATTCTTATAGTTCTATCAGAAAAGTAATGGCGCATTCACACTAGCGCGTTTTCTCGCCAAATCATTCGGAAGTGCGTCCAGACTAGAGTGCAAAACTCGGTGTGAGTTGCTCTCCGACAGTAAGTACTAGCTGTTCTCTATTCACTGCAAGAAGTGTCGAGAGTAACTTGTCGACGCGTTCACACTACACAGTAACTCGCAGGAAATCAACTGTCGGAGAGCTTGCAATTTCCTGCCTACAGTAACTCATAGGCGACGTTGCTTAAACAAGCTTTGTTTTGTTTAATAATAATTAATAGTAATTTAATAATAATCTATTAAATAATAATAATAATAATAATAATAATAATAATAATAATAATAATAATAATAATAATAATAATAATAATAATAATAATAATAATAATAATAATAATAATAATAATAATAATAATATTTAATATTATTAAATGATAAATAATTACAAAAACAAGCTTTACGAAAATGGGAACTCAAAACAATTGTGCAATCTGAATATCACTTACTACTAGAAGCAAACAATTAAATAATTAAATTTGTAATCTAAACAGTAAACGCGCTAAAGAATGTATAATATATAAATTTATTTATCATTACGACCAAAATATTTTTTTAAAGGTAAAGCAATGTAGAACATACAGTGACAAGTACCAATTCACTGTTACAAGATACATGGACTAAATAAAATGAGTTTAAACTTAAGTCTGAAAATTAAATAAACCATATGTGTATGTGTGTGTGTGTGTGTGTGTGTGTGCGTGTGTGTGTGTGTGTGTGTGTGTGAGTGAGTGTGTGTGTGTGTGTGTGTGTGTGTGTGTGTGTGTGTGTGCGTGCGTGCGTGCGTGCGTGTTATTACGTTTATATTCATTAGGATTGCAAAAAAAGTAGAACAAGCAAAAAGAACAAAAAGAAATGTTAAATTGTTGGCATTGCCATAAAGCAGACACAGGAGTAGGTTCATCATCCTGGTTTGTGTAATCTTAACTTTACAGGGGCAGCAAACACAGCTGAACTTCTGGAAAATTCCCCCGAGTTGAGAAATGTCGCCTGGAAGTCGTACAGCTGTCGCTTGGGATCAGAAGTTGCAGGTAATGATGTTGTTGAGAAACTAGCTGTTGCTTAAGTACCTTTGCTTAACTAGCTGTTGCTCAAGTACCTTTGCTTAACTAGCTGTTGCTTAATTTCGTGTTGCTTAACTAACTGTTGTTAGACTAGCTGTTGCTCAACTGTCTAATGCTCAACTAACAGTTGTTTAAGTACGTTTTAGCTAGCTTTTGGTTAACTAGTTGCTGTTTAACTAGCTGTAGCTTAACCAGCCGTTGCTTAACTTGCTGTTGCTTAATTTTGTGTTGCTTAACTAGCTGTTGCTTAACTAGCTGTGGCTCAACTAGCTGTCTAGACTCTCACTCACAATGAATGACCCTGTAAAGTGCTTTCGCGTGGTTCTGTTTTCGGCTGGGATGCATTGGACCCATGAGCCAGTTAAGCTGTTGTTGTTGTTGTTGTTGTTGTTGTTGTTGTTGTTGATATGGTTGTTTTCCTGTTGTTAAATAACTGTTGCTGGAACAATTAACAAAAAACGCCACACTACAGAAATGAAAGGAAATAATGTCTTTGCGAATTGTCCGAGGAAAATTGGAAAAAATGCGAAAAAGAATACCAAATACTTTTTCCGATTACGTAGTAATAACAAAGTCACGATTAGGCATAAAATTCACAACAACAAGAAACACAATATATATATATATAATAATCTTTATTTGCCATAAAAAATCGATATTCATAACTATAAAAGCATAAAAGAACATCGCAGCATGAGAATAAAATTCACACAACTGTTAAAGGCAAATGCGTTCAGTGCAAACTAAAAACTACTGTGCCAAAAATTTAAAACAAAATATACATTATAATATTACACGCAAATTATAATAGACTATATACAATATATACATACAATTTAAAATGGACGTGGGTAAATAAAATTTGCGGATGAATATATATTATCGTTTACGTATGTAGGGTTTTCAAAACGATTTAATGTATGTATTTTTAATTTTGATTTGAATTCGTCGAAAGACTTGATTTGTTTTAAATTTGATGGCAAGGTATTCCAAAGTTGAACTCCTTGTTTAGTGATAGAATTGTTGCCGTATTTGTTATTAGTGCGTATTTGTTTAATATTGTGTGTTCTTGGATTTAATGTTGGCTCCAAGAGGAGTGGAAGCTTATTTTTGATGAAGGGTGTGTTAATATTGTTGATGTATTTATATAAAAACAGGATTGTGTAGAAGTCTTTATGTGCTTGTAAAATTGGGATTTTAAACATTGTTCTTAGAAGAGAAAAACCAAAAAATATCTCTAATAATAAAGTGCCAATATTAGCAAAAACACCAGACAAGTGACAAGCAACTAAAGTTCTGACTGACATTATTGTTTCTTCCTGCCACTTCCCTTACGGTAGCTTTTGTAAAAGTAATATGAGGCATTTTGGATTTATATTACTGTTATCACCTATAGTTAGAAAAATATAACAAAGACATTTGCAAAACACATTCTACAAAGCATAAATCTGAAATACGTTACATCTGAATAGAAATTTTTGGGCACTGTAGTTGCCGCCATTTGTTGGAAAATTATGACGCAACTGGAAAACTTCGTGACTTTTCGTAAGCGCATCGTGACTTTCCGTACACGCGCAGTTTAAACTAGTTCAAACTTCTACAGCTTAGGATGTCCACGCAAAAATGTTACAAAATTTTCTATCTTATGTTTTTGTAAAAAACTTAAACTTTTGACGAAAATTGACAGTGCGCTACGTTTCTCTAAGACGAATGACGTCATTGGAAGAAGAATGGGCATTGAAAACGGAGGCGCCCAAGCATGAAGCGACTTTAAAGTGATTTTACAAATTACACGACGCACTTATTGTCGTTTTATTACTAAATCTTTTTAGCATTTTTGCGAACATTGAAATAACCCCAACCTCCTACAAAGTTCTGCTTTTCCTTTAAAGCAAATTTTTGATTTTCTGTGATTTTTGTAGGATTTTTAGAGCCTACGGACAAACGTAATGATGATAAGTTGTTATCAAACAGATGCAGTGGCTGTAGATACGTTTTTAAGAACTAAGGATTGTCACAAGTTAAAATAAAGTTTGTTGTTACTCAGGCACGATCTCGCATTGTCATGGCGATTCAGCTGCCTATGCAAAATCTATTGATGATGATCGTGTTCTGCATGAATGAGTATGCTGAGTTCTCGTTTAACGACGTCCACTTAGCGACATTTTCTTTTAACGATGCTAATTTCTGACATATTTTTTCCAGTTAACGTCGCATGTTTCATTTTACCGATGATTTTTTCTTGGAAAATAATTGAATACATTATTGATTTTTGCTCCTGGAATTCATGCAACTGAATGCTTTTACATGTACAACATTGTATCGTTTAGCAACGTTTCGCTTTACGTGGACTTACTGTACTGATTTCCATACATTTAGGAGTTTGGCCATCAGATCCTGCCAATGAAACTAATGTCAACGCTGTAGATATGGACGAGAGCAGAACACTTATAGCATCAGCAGAATCCACTGGAAGGGTTAACGTTTACAGAAATCCGTGCATCACTCAGGAGGTACGTTACTTCCCTTTGTCACTACAACCACTGCAGTTACCTAAAGTCGATGTGAATTCCATGTAACACACTTGCTCGCAGGTTTATTTCACGTAGTGTAAAAAATGTACCGAAGTTTTTATCACAATATTACAAGAAGAAAATGAAAGAATCAGTAGATAACTGCCATGGTTTATAAACATTTTGAGTTTCACAGTCGTAATCTGATCAATAATAATATCATCGCAAAAGCTTTGCAACAATAGTTCATCTAAAATGAACTTTCTTATTACAGGCGATGCCCAAGACATTACCTGGTTATTGCACTGAAGTTTCCCAGGTAAAATTTGTCCAGACTGGCTTCACTCGACGTCTGATTGCAGCTGGAATTAAGGCAAACATTATTCTACAATGGAGAGTTGTGGAGCCAGTCGCACGAAATGATTCACAGCAACAACAACAACAGCAATAACTAGAGAGACGGCAATGGCAACAGTCATAACTTTAGTAGTATGGGTAGCAGCAGTTGGTGTAACACTGGTGCACCACCAGTAGCAGAAACTCACCTCGATCGCTGCACCACGTTTAGTAATAGTAGCAATGCACCCTTCACAAAGCCTTATGACAAGAATTTTGTGAAACACTGAAATTTTGTCAAAAACCAGTTTTTTCTGTTAAACTTCTACTGTTTTGAACATCTTTTGTTTTTAGTTATTCTAATAAACAGTGATTACTAAGTTTAATATGCTGTATTTTTCGTAGGTAGTATCGAACGTTTTCTATCATATGAAACTGAACATCATTGTGCCTCGCGTTTCTAAGTACTTTATAAACCTTTTTACATCAAAAACAAAACAGATGTTAAGAACAACCCTGTCTGTCTTATACCGTTCCACCTGTCGAACTTATACTGTAGCGCCTGTCAGTCTTACACCGCTCCACTTGTCAAACCTATACTGTATCGCGTGTCAATCTTACACCGTTCCACCTGTTGAACTTATACTGTATCGCCTGTCTGTCTTATACCGTTCCACGTGTCAAACTTATACTGTACCGCCTGTCAATCTTATACCGCTCCACTTGTCAAACTTATACTGTAGCGCCTGTCAGTCTTATACCGCTCCACTTGTCAAACTTATACTGTATCGCGTGTCAATCTTACACCGCTCCACTTGTCAAACTTATACTGTAGCGCCTGTCTGTCTTATACTGTTCCACGTGTCAAACTTATACTGTACCGCCTGTCAATCTTATACCGCTCCACTTGTCAAACTTATACTGTAGCGCCTGTCAGTCTTATACCGCTCCACTTGTCAAACTTATACTGTATCGCGTGTCAATCTTACACCGCTCCACTTGTCAAACTTATACTGTAGCGCCTGTCTGTCTTATACCGTTCCACGTGTCAAACTTATACTGTATCGCGTGTCAATCTTACACCGCTCCACTTGTCAAACTTATACTGTATCGCGTGTCAATCTTACACCGCTCCACTTGTCAAACTTATACTGTATCGCCTGTCTGTCTTATACCGCTCCACTTGTCAAACTTATACTGTATCGCGTGTCAATCTTACACCGCTCCACTTGTCAAACTTATACTGTAGCGCCTGTCTGTCTTATACCGTTCCACGTGTCAAACTTATACTGTACCGCCTGTCAATCTTATACCGCTCCACTTGTCAAACTTATACTGTAGCGCCTGTCAGTCTTATACCGCTCCACTTGTCAAACTTATACTGTATCGCGTGTCAATCTTACACCGCTCCACTTGTCAAACTTATACTGTAGTGCCTGTCTGTCTTATACCGTTCCACGTGTCAAACTTATACTGTACTGCCTGTCAATCTTATACCGCTCCACTTGTCAAACTTATACTGTAGCGCCTGTCAGTCTTATACCGCTCCACTTGTCAAACTTATACTGTATCGCGTGTCAATCTTACACCGCTCCACTTGTCAAACTTATACTGTAGCGCCTGTCTGTCTTATACCGTTCCACGTGTCAAACTTATACTGTATCGCGTGTCAATCTTACACCGCTCCACTTGTCAAACTTATACTGTAGCGCCTGTCAGTCTTATACCACTCCACTTGTCAAACTTATACTGTATCGCGTGTCAATCTTACACCGCTCCACTTGTCAAACTTATACTGTAGCGCCTGTCAGTCTTATACCGCTCCACTTGTCAAACTTATACTGTATCACGTGTCAATCTCACACCGCTCCACTTGTCAAACTTATACTGTAGCGCCTGTCAGTCTTATACCGCTCCACTTGTCAAACTTATACTGTATCGCGTGTCAGTCTTATACCGCTCCACTTGTCAAACTTATACTGTAGCGCCTGTCAGTCCTATACCGTTCCACTTGTCAAACTTATACTGTATCGCGTGTCAATCTTACACCGCTCCACTTGTCAAACTTATACTGTAGCGCCTGTCAGTCTTATACCGCTCCACTTGTCAAATTTATACTGTAGCGCCTGTCAGTCTTATACCGCTCCACTTGTCAAACTTATACTGTATCGCGTGTCAATCTTACACCGCTCCACTTGTCAAACTTATACTGTAGCGCCTGTCAGTCTTATACCGCTCCACTTGTCAAACTTATACTGTACCGCCTGTCAATCTTATACCGCTCCACTTGTCAAACTTATACTGTAGCGCCTGTCAGTCTTATACCGCTCCACTTGTCAAACTTATACTGTAGCGCGTGTCAATCTTACACCGCTCCACTTGTCAAACTTATACTGTAGCGCCTGTCAGTCTTATACCGTTCTACTTGTCAGACTTATACTGTATCGCGTGTCAATCTTACACCGCTCCACTTGTCAAACTTATACTGTAGCGCCTGTCAGTCTTATACCGCTCCACTTGTCAGACTTATACTGTATCGCGTGTCAATCTTACACCGCTCCACTTGTCAAACCTATACTGTATCGCCTGTCAGTCTTATACCGCTCCACTTGTCAAACTTATACTGTATCGCGTGTCAATCTTACACCGCTCCACTTGTCAAACTTATACTGTAGCGCCTGTCAGTCTTATACCGCTCCACTTGTCAAACTTATACTGTATCGCGTGTCAATCTTACACCGCTCCACTTGTCAAACTTATACTGTATCGCCTGTCAGTCCTATACCGTTCCACTTGTCAAACTTATACTATACCGCCTATCAATCTTATACTGTTCCAACTGTTAATCTTTCAATGTTCTACCTGTCACACATGTTCCACAAATGAAAATTACACTTTTTCTTGTTACACTCATGCTGTCCATCTCACTAGTATTACACTATTACAAATGCTAATTCACACTGTCCCAAACATCAGACTCACAACTGTTACAAATGTTAATTCACACTGTCCCACCCATCAGACTCACAACTGTTAATTCACACTGTCCCACTCGTCAGACTTACACTGTCACAAATGTTAATTCACACTGTCCCACTCGTCCGACTTACACTGTCACAAATGTTAATTCACACTGTCCCACCCATCAGACTCACAAATGTTAATTCACACTGTCCCACTCGTCAGACTTACACTGTCACAAATGTTAATTCACAATGTCCCACTCGTGAGACTTACACTGTTACAAATGTTAGCTAACACTGTCCCACTCATCAGACTCACAACTGTTAGAATTGTTAATTCACACTGTCCCACTCGTGTAACTTACACTGTTACAAATGTTAATTCACACTGTCCCACATGTGAGACTTACACTGTTACAAATGTTAATTCACACTGTCCCACTCGTCAGACTTACACTGTTACAAATGTTAATTCACACTGTCCCTCTCGTGAGACTTACGCTATTTCACTGTCATGTTTCGCCTGTCAAACCCACACTGTTTCACCTGTCAAACCTGCACTGTTTCGCCTGTCAAACATGCACTGTT
Organism: Tubiluchus corallicola; assembly: GCA_030141605.1. Classification (NCBI taxonomy): domain Eukaryota; kingdom Metazoa; phylum Priapulida; class Priapulimorpha; order Priapulimorphida; family Tubiluchidae; genus Tubiluchus; species Tubiluchus corallicola. The sequence goes on from JAQGDQ010000623.1 coordinate 117,972, forward strand.
TCACCTGTCAAACCTGCACTGTTTCGCCTGTCAAACCTGCACTGTTTCACCTGTCAAACCTGCACTGTTTCGCCTGTCAAACCTGCACTGTTTCACCTGTCAAACCTGTACTGTTTCACCTGTCAAACCTGCTCTGTTCTCCTGTCAAACCACCACTGTTTCACCTTTCAAACTTGCACTGTTTGACCTGTCAAACCACCACTGTTTCACCTGTCAAACCCCCACTGTTTCACCTGTCAAACTCCCACTGTTACACTTGGCACACTACACCGCTCCACCTGCTGGCCTTGAACTATCCCAGTTTATCGATATCATATTTAAACACGTTTGAGTGACACAATTCTATTGATGAATCGAATCAATGAAAAAAACTTGAAACCTCGTTATTCACCTGTACTCGTACAGGTAGTATTAACTAATAAAAGAAACAGGTGAGCTAACAATCGTACAGCTGAATCTGATACCTGCGCTGACAGGGGAAAATTCTAACTGATGCGGATTTCTGCCGCTGCCCAAACGGGGATACAATTTGCTAGCGTATCGTAGTGTTATAAATACTATAAAGGTATACCTCCGTTTCCTATTGTGGAAAGGAAATTTTAGTGAACATGTGGTGAACGATGTGGCCGGTTGAACTTACGGTACGCTGTTAAAAGATGGTCAGTTGATTCTTGTTACGCTGGACACTGCAGAATAGGATAGAGGTGACCAGTTACTGACCACTACAAATTGTGAAAAAGTCTGCATTTGAAGACAAAGTAAAGGCGTGTATAAGATCCGTAGGAGGGCGATGGAAATTTAGGTGGATTAAAAGCAAATAAAAAGTGGAAATACTGTACCGAAAAGAATCTCAGATTATTCAATTCAATTTAAATTTATTTATCTCAGTACTGTGTGAACACTTTGCAGTATTAGTCCACTCAGTTAAAGGACAACAAAACCTTCTACTCACGTAAAACTTAAAAATCATTTTGAAATTTTATTGTAGATTGTAGATTTATTTGCAGTATTTTTACAGTGTTATTGCAATAGTCTGTGGTTTAATCACGACAATGGAAGTCGCTGTAGTGCAAGCCAAATGTACCAAGTTTTTCCTGCATACGTAGGAAAGCTGTATTTAATCTCAGAAGGAGGCTGTTTTTGAGTCAGAATAAATCATTAATAATCAGTTGTACAATACTGATACAATTTTTAAATCGCCCGTTTTTAAATCGTGGCAAACGTGTTTTATTTACCCATTCTAACTAACCCTTTCATGTATATAAGCTTACTATGTTTCTGTAAACTAACTCTGTGTTTTTACTTGTGCCTTATTTTTATTGTTCTATGGACTGTGAATGTCTGAAATAAAATAAAGAATAATGATGATGATGATGATGATGATGATGATGATGATGATGATGATGATGATGATGATGATGATGATGATGATAATAATAATAATAATAATAATAATAATAATAATAATAATAATAATAATAATAATAATAATAATAATAATAGTAATAATAATAATAATAATAATAGTAATATCACTTAATCACTTAGGTGCTGTCTTATTGCATACAGGGCTTGTGTTAGCAGCAACGTTGTATAAAACTTGTAAATTTTAACTCCGGCGATGACCAAAAACACATTATTGATCTTGTTGACAATGTAAAGTAACTAAAACTCTTGCTTAGTTAGTGACGTGTGCACTACGAATGCTCTGATTATTTTTTCAAACTTTCCGCAATGTTATCTAAACTTGTTTCAGATGACTTGCCGTTAAAATGTCTATACCTAACGGCCGTCGCGGGAACTTATTTTTACAAGTTTTATACAGCATTACTGCTAATACAAGCTCAGTGTGTGTAACAAAGCAACACATAGAAGATATAAAATTTCAAGACGAATGTTTTCAATTAAGCAATATCTACGAAGAGTGTACTTTAACTAATATCGGTTAAAGGACAAGAAAATGGCCAACCAAAGTAAGCCTCAGAAAATTCGCAATAAAAATTATATCACCTAAGTTTAATCTTATGCGAATAAAGTACTCACGTTTTCGCATTTACTCCAATTTTTTAAAAAATATTTCATCCATGAACGTTGGCGCAGACATGTTTCATTTACTCCGCCAATTGAAAAGCCAGCATGTGACTAATCACGTGGCATGACATCAATCGAACACAGTCGCAGTGAATTCTGAGCACGTGTACTATAAAGATTTGTGTTGTAGTTCTGTAACGCCATCTAATATGGCGCCGCCGTGACAGTCTCGCGGGAGAATTTAAAATGAAAACAAACAGGAAATTCTTTTAACGTGAGTACCATAAACACTTAAGATTTTCTCTAACCGTTTCAATTCTTTAGCGAAAATTTTCTGAGACTTGCTCTAACTAGGCCTTTTCTCGTCCTTTATCACCCACAGCTCAAGTAACGAAGCTGGAGATTCTCTACAGTTCACGACGTCTTCTCATGCGCGTAGAAAGCTGTCAACTGTTTAACCCACACAAATCAATATTTTATTTATTTTATTTGCAATAAAAATTTTTGATGCATACCCAATGATTAACTTCGAAGTTGGCAAAGAAGTTGAAGTTGAAGCTATTGTGTTGGTGTTGTTTAGCGAGTGTGACTAGTGACGCGTCGAGTTACTAACTGTTACCATGGTAACTCAAGCATTTGGTAATACCCAAAGAAATGACTCTGATAGCCATTTTGTTCCTGCTTTTGTGGTCAGTGGGATTTGAAACGTTGTCCAGTCAGCTGTTTGAGGGAAACAACCAACAAGGAGGTATGTACACTATTCTGTCTAATGCCTATGTTGTAAGCATTGTATTTTTCAACTAAAGTTAAACATCGTCGAATGTGCTCAGTACACGAATGGGTGACTGCCGGTCATTTAATTTGCCAAGCTGTTTCTGGCTTTGTCTCTCGTTGAGGATGTATTATTATTCAAACGTGACTGGACACCTCTGCTAATTCAGTGTCTCATCTTAGAACATTTGCCTCGGTCCCGCTACAATTATCAGCAACTAACCCATAAAAAGGCAATTTTATTTTAAACTATGTCCCAAACAACTTCTCAACACGAAGTTACATTACTCAGCATTATGCATTACTGACTGAAAGGCTCGTGTAATTGGAAAAGAAAATCAAGAGTTCAAATGTGAATACAGTTGTAAGCTTGAAATTTAAATAAGTAAGTGAGTGAGTGAGTGAGTGAGTGAGTGAGTGAGTGAGTGAGTGAGTGAGTGAGCGAGTGAGTGAGTAAGTAAGTAAGTAAGTAAGTTTCCGCAATTTTACGATAAGACCATCCTTCTCGTCCACTTAAGAGTACCAAATCGATTCTTTCTTCCTTAGACAAAGCCATTTTCTTTCTGAGGAGAAAAAATAAAAACAAATAAATAAATAGTAAAATCCGCCATGTACCCAGACTTTATGGACACCCTGTACAGTACCAATTTTCGTGTTAGCAAACATTTTCAACACCCTCATTGAATATTTGTGGTGTTGAAATTATATTCAGTTGTGACGTCATAACTAACGAAGTTCTCCAACCATTAATTACGTTTTTAGCCTAGCAGTTTGGCACTATTATAGGTACTAAAGATATCTGCTTTACCACGTATAATGATGCCAAACTACAAGGCTAGTTTTACTGTACTTTAAAACAGGGTAGGATATGAAAAATCATGCTGTTTTCCTCTCATAAACATCAATGTAACTTTTTTCACAGATTTTCAGGCAACTCGACAGAATGTTAGCACGGGGTGTTCCAGCTCTTCCAGGAAATGTCTGGAATTTAGTGACGAGGTAAGATACAGAAGTGATCAAGAATCAGGTTAAAGGAAGAGACAAGTCACTTAGCATGTTGGGGTAATTTACTGTTATCATTTTAACATTGGAAAAAATAATTATGGCAAAGGAGACAAAGTTAATGGCAATGCAGACTTCATTCAGTTACCTAGGTAACTGACATTAAACTTTCTTTTTTCTTCAATCATAACTAGTTTTAATTGGTTTTTAAAACGTTATGTAAATCTATATATTGCATTATAATTAACGTGATGTTTGTATTAAGGCCAGTGTGAACCTGACTTAATAAATTTTAATTTTGTAGCCAAGGTGGCTCCACCTAGCTGGAAAGTTTAAAGTGTGGGCATTGACCTAGTTATGTTTTTCATTTTGCTGTTCTGTAGTATATGTGAACATGTGTCTTGTGCAAGCTAGTGGAATTTGTCATTAGAGGCCAGTGTGAACCTGACTTAATAAATTATAATTTTGTAGCCAAGGTGGCTCCATCTAGCTGGAAAGTTTAAAGTGTGGGCGTTGACCTAGATATGTTTTTCATTTTGCTGTTCTGTAGTATATGTGAACATGTGTCTTGTGCAAGCTAGCGGAATTTGTCATTAGAGGCCAGTGTGAACCTGACTTAATAAATTTTAATTTTGTAGTCAAGGTGGCTCCATCTAGCTGGAAACTTTAAAGTGTGGGCGTTGACCTAGATATGTTTTTCATTTTGCTGTTGTATAGTATATGTGAACATGTGTCTTGTGCAAGCTAGCGGAATTTTTCATTAGATATATGCCGCAACGATAAATAAAGATCAGTGGTTTATATGAAATTCAACTGAGACTTTTGAAGATTTGACATAAATGCCTCTCAGAGACACTAACAGTTTGTGTATGTTGTAGGTTTTAGTTGGTTTTATATTGTTATGTTAGTTATGTTATGTGTATTGGTTATTGTGCCGAAAAGTATGTTTTTATGTGTTTGTGTCATTTAAGTTTGCATTATATAATTGTATGTATTGCTTAATGTTTGATACCAATTGTTATATATTGTTTATATAGTTTATATATTGAAATCATTTATATTGGAGTAGCTTTATATTGAAATGTTTGCATTTGGCGACACTTGTGGTGGTATTTTGTTTTTAACAGTAGTTGCAAAAGCGTTTTTTTAACTGGTTGTACGTAATTATTTTACTTGTATATATGATGCTTATGTATGTATAACAATGGCAACAAAGTATTTTATATATACATATAATTATAATATATATTGTAATAATTAATATACATTAATTATATATATATATATTATATTAAAGAGTTATATATAATATATATATATATATGTATATGTATATATATATATATATATTATATATAATTAGTTAATATATAATTAATATATAATATATTTATATGTATAATAATTAATGTATATGAATTAATACAATACATATTATAATTATATGTATATATAAAATATTTTGTTGCCATTGTTATATATGTATATATATAATTAATTAATATATAATTAATATGTAATATATATATTAATATATGGCATATAACTATGTACCGGTCTATATATATATATATGTCATAGCTGCAGCAACATGCTAGAAGTTGCAATTTTTTTGTTTTTTTCTTTTACGTGAAAATAATCTGCTGAGACGTTGAATTTATTTTTAATTTTGGATCTATTATATAATTATCTCGTTTCTGTCAATAAGAGTTATGAACAGAAAATTTCGTGTAATTCAGTATATTTATTACCTTGCAGAATGAAACCATTTGGCCACGTGACCTGTACTATGAGGTAGTGGATTCATTAACGTCGATTACAGTACGTGGAGATCCTTTCATCTGGACATCAGTGGTCGTGATTTACGACAGCACTTCAGCTGCAGGTAACAATAAAATACCTGTAACGGCTTCTCTGAATTAGACTAAATGTGTTTTCGTTAAAACTGAAGCCATTGAGTTGATTCGAAATATATCACTCACCTGACAGATAAAATGTACACGTTAAACTTTACCTGAGATCAATTGTTTAGAACCTTAATTTCAAAATTTTTGGTAATTGAGTACTGGCAATAACGTCAGATTTGCAATCGAAAGTTCCCTGGCTCGAATCCAGATTCAGAATGATTTTTTTTACATTTCGTCTTTTCCAACATGTTTGCTTTACATTTCTAGGTTTATGCTGTAAAAAACCGTTGCAGTTATTCGGTGATATTATTTTTGTGCCACTATTCATGGCGTCATGCTAGTAGCCAACAGTTGAGCAACATTGAACTGATTAGTAATTGGATAAACTACCGGCTGGAAAGTTGCTTCTGGGTGGCTTTGCCTGCCATGTTAGTTCCAGCTATTTCTTTCGTTTAGGCGTGGGCAAAAACACACTCAAACGTGCTGTGCCGGGTTAGTGCTTCGTCTTAAAGGATTGTTATTGATAATTAGATGGGTTCCGGTCCCGCCACCAATCTTCGTTAAGCGAGACTTGTTATTGAGCACTACACACCTAGCAGCTGAATGCCAGAATGCAAAGAAGACTTATGCACAGACGTTTAGTTGGAATTTCTGTAAAAAAATCACAGAAATTAAATCAAATTGATATTAACAAATGACGTGCAGATCTTTCCATTCTGACAGATTATCAGAAACTTGTGTTTTGTTTGTTTTGCTGTTTTGTTATAGGTATAACTCGACTGTCTGCTAGCTTGGCGAGGAAGTCAGTTCAAGTTATTCTGTGGAATATTGATGTTTTCCAAGCCAATTTGTCCTCCATTTCCGTACAGAACGACAGATATGAGAATCTTATCAAGACTTTTGTTGTCGATTGCAGTGTAGATAATGCACGCGAAGTCATGTCTAAGGTAACCTGAGCTATTGTGTATAACAATGGTGATTGGGTTTAGATATTATTTGTTTCACTGAGAATGAGGAAGAGAGACAGAAGTAGAGAGACGAAGAGTGAGAGAGAGAAAGAGAGATAGTGAGAGGGACAGACAGAGAGAGAGAGAGAGAAAGAGAAAGAGAAAGAGAGAGAGAGAGAGACACACTGAGAGAGAGAGTGAGAGAGAGATGGGAGAGAAAGAGAGAGAGAAAGAGAGATAGTGAGAGAGACAGACGGCGAGAGAGAGAAAGAGAGATAGTGAGAGAGAAAGAGAGAGAGAAAGAGAGAGAGAGAGAGAGAGAGAGAGAGAGAGAGAGAGAGAGAGAGAGAGAGAGAGAGAGAGAGAGAGAGAGAGAGAGAGAGAGAGAGAGAGAGAGAGATAGGACAGAAAGAGAGAGAGAGATAGGACAGAAAGAGAGAGAGATGGGAGAGAAAGAGAGAAAGACAGACGGAGAAAGAGAGAGAGAGAGAGAGAGAGAGAGAGAGAGAGAGAGAGAGAGAGAGAGAGAGAGAGAGAGAGAGAGAGAGAGAGAGAGAGAGAGAGAGTAAGAGAGAAAGAGAGAGAGAAAGAGAGAGAGAGAGAGAGAGAGAGAGAGACAGGACAGAGAGAGAGAGAGAGACAGACAGAAAG
>JAQGDQ010001783.1:0-25673 GCA_030141605.1 Tubiluchus corallicola
ACACAAATCAAGTTTACACAATTTAGGTTTACACAATTCAAGTTTAAATAATTTAAGTTTACACAATTCACGTTTACACAGTTTAAGAAGTTCAAAATTTCAGTTTCCGAATTTTTCTGGGGGCAAAGTCAGTTATAATTTCTGAAAAGTCCATTTTTTTCAACATATCTGACTCAATATGCATCAGTGATAAATTGTCTGATGATCATCTGATGATCAGTGATCATCTCGTGATACGACGAGAGCTCCACAAAAACACGTCAGCTCAGTAGTGTAGCAACATTTAAAAGGCCCGTTCCAAGCTCAAGCCTAAGGCCGATAAAATCATAATCCGCCGCTGGTGGTATGGGTGTTGTAAGCTTGGAAATAAGGTAGTGCTCTTCTGAGATATGCCAGGATTATAATCGTAAAAGAAGTTGAAAACCCCATAAATTTCAAAAAAATCTATTTTTTCTGCAGAAGCTTTTGTCGTCTCGGACCTCATCACCTGCACGCAAAGACACAAAAGTTACAAAAAGATACATTGTATCTTTTTGCGCAGCTGATAAGGTCCGAGAAGACGAAAGCTTCTAAAGAAAAGTAAGGAATTTTAAGATTTATGGGCATTTTAACTTCTTTTACGATTAGGTTTTGTAAGCTCGTGTTGACTAACTGACTCGTCTTATTACATCACTGCTAAACTAAGATCTCAAAATTATCATCCTGTACGAATAATGGTATAACATGTCGAAACACGACAACAATTTATAACTATGCCATCAAACTATTTGACTTTACAGTAAACTCAGTATTTTAAAATTTCATAGATGGAGTTGTCGAATTTTCCAGAACCCAAACTCTTCAGTGTGATTAGCTTGAAAAAAATGTAACAAACAACAAATATGAAAAATTATGCACTTCACTTTTCATTTATTAATATTTTCACTTTTATAAACTGAGTTACAAGCAGGCACACTCCACGTCTCTTCTCCGAGACAAAGTCATATATTTTACAAACACAATTATAGACAAAATAGTTACTTATATTACACATAAAGCCAAAGTGTTAACTCTAAACATTTTGCATTGATTAGGGATCACAAATCTCACAGAAAAGCATAACAACTATAAATACTGACAGTTAAGAAACTATCTACATATAAACAACTAAATAATACATCATGATATGAGCACTTTGTTTTATTCGTTTTGCTGCTTTTCAATCTACTAAAGTTTTCAAACCAAAGTTCGAATGTTCCAAATCTTTCTCGTGATAAACTGATTTCAAAAAGGATGTTACGCCATTAATAACTGTAAGTAAAAATGATGATAGGACTAGATATCTTTAAAACCGATTAAATGGTGCAAGATGTTGCTGATATGGAAGACGGCAAGCAAATTCGATGTTAAGACAGATATAGAAAACCAGCACCGTGTACTTAAATGCAGTCAGGTGTTTGATAAAACGAGTGCTACCATGTATTAACACATGTTGTTGCTAAGTAAATACAGTAACACTAATTATATTCATGTTACAAGATATCTCACTTAACGTATGCTAAATAACAAAAGAAGCAGACATTGTCAAACTTAAAAGAAAACAGAATGAAAAGGGGTTTTAGACGAGAAATTACAGTATTTCAAACAAATGTCCAATTCTAAGTATGAATGCTGATATTTTATGTTTTAAATCTGACAAAATTTTTCTTGAAGTTGAGTTATCATATGTAAAACTGCATACTTCTGTCTTTTGCTATTTCGCGGTGTGTAAAAACCAAATGTAAGCGCATTCGACAACACATTTTGTGTTTTGCACAAAATTCCTGGCTGCCATAATAAAACTGCTTTAAAAATCATAGAACTGACAATACTGTCTACACGCTACGCTAACAATTAATACGTTAAATGACTGTTATCAAACAATACTAGGTTACTAGCTGTAATAATTAAACATCAGACAATGCAATATAATATATCACAACAAAGTAGAATATAGGCACGCACGGCTACAATATAGAAACTAATGAGACAATCACTAGTAAATTATGTACTCAGGCGCGAAGGCACATGATATAAAAGATAGTTGTTTAGAAAAAAGTTGTAGGTTTGCCTCGACGAGCTGCTTTCTTCAGATCACGATTAAGCTTGGCTCTGTTGTTTTTCTTGCGCTTTACCTTTGATTTCATCTTTTTGGGAGATGGATTTTCATCGTCGTCATCGTCATCATCTTCATAGTTATATTCTTCTGGGAACATCTAAAATAATACACACTGTCAGATCTTGACTTACTTCACAGACAGAAAAATTCGAAGTGCAATTAGAGGCAGCGAAATTTATGTAATAATGCAAGTAATAATTCATTTGATAGAGCTTCAGGCTAACAACTAACTACTGTAGAAATGCCAAGAATTTTCTGTAGTTAATTTTTGCTTTAATTACTATTTCCGCTTTTTGTTTAATAGAATAAATACAGTGGCTCACTGTTATCTTAGCTTTAAGAACAGTGACTGTCTTTTGGCTAATAGCAAACTACCGAAAAACCATACAATAATGATTGCTTCTCATTGTTTAGTAATTTACTGAATGCTCTCAAATTCTTTTTTTTACTTTTTTCTAGTTTCTAAACAGTAAACATGACCAACAGTAGAAGAACAATCCTAATTACACAACCTTACAAAGCCATTAGCACTGACCACTAATATACAGTCAAACTTCTTTAAACCATCTACTTTGCGACTGCAAAAAAAAGTTGGCATTATAACGAGATGCATTTAACACAAATATCTACAAATATGCAAACACAGACATATTGTTTTGCCAAAAATGTGGGCACTAAATGAGGTCAGCATTATAAAAGGGCCAAGGGTTTGACTGTATTGGCTATGTAAGTGATATAAGTTTACGTAGATAAAGTTTAATAACACGACATGTTTCAAAACTAAATAATGGTCCCATCTATAAAGCAGCTGATAAACCTACAGTACCTACCTTTACAAATGACAGAGGTTTTGGCATCTCGCAAGGTCGGCAAATAGGTAAGGCATCTCCTCGTTCCGTTTCACTACAGATGCACGTTTGGCAATCATTGGGTACTGCCGTCTTGGCAATCCTTCGAGCGAAGACATCGCGGAATTTCTTCTGCACTATTGGTTTAGGGAAAATAAACCTGAAAATGAATAAAATGATAATATTTTTAATTGAACAAATTTATTTACCAGTGGCGGAAAAAACAAAAAACTGGCATTTGACCAAACTTTTGGTGCATTCTACTTTGAAGCCTCATGAGACAGTTTTAACTATGGCGACTTGTGGACAGTTTTGGTTTGCAAGCACACATGATGAAAATTTTAATTCGGCAGTTTTTTTTGCTTACAACATGAAAATGACAAACTTACTTGCTGGTAACAAACATAGTTCCATTTGTCTCATATGCCATAGCTGTGCAAATGTCTTTAGGCATGATAACAAGTGTGTATAGTGATGGATCTCCCTCGATGTAATCATCCTTTACGTCTTTATCTGTATACACGGAACTACCATCCATACCTGCAATGCAAAATGAATACTTATTGTGATTTCATTGTTAAATATAAAATGTCATATTCCCTAGTTTGTAGCTTTATACGTATTGCCATCGTATGATTTATAAAGTATTACCCTGCTGTGGATACAAAGAAAAAAATGCAAGTTTCAAGTCACTGCAAATAACAAATGCCAATAATTTGTAATAAGTACTTTCACAGACAGATGGCTAAAGTCAGAACTCAAGTTCTTGGTAAAATATCTTTACAAAAAAAGAAATTACAATAGGTGCCATTTATTAGACTCACGGTTAATAGAATCGTCGCTTAATTGACTCAAAAATGTATGGTACGGGCGGGTCCTATTCAAATGTTTACGAAAACTGTCAGTAATTGACTCAAATAACTCCACGTAATTGACTCAATATTTTTCCTTCATGTACTAAAAATAAGACACTTGTGTGTGCCCATAGAGCCTACGCTGCTTTTATGTCATCTTTACGTCGATTTTGTGCACTCTAATATACTTAGAAACAGTCATGTTAAGTACAGCTTTGTTTGTAAGCAGGTACGGGTACATTTATCATATGAGCTAATATGCTCGCCTAGCAGTTTTGCTACTAATCTGTCACGCGTTTGTCTGCTGCAGTTAACCTTGTTGTTTCTGGAAGTTAAGCATTTAATCACTTGCCCAGCAGTTTACTTTTGAAACTCCCACTGCTTTTCACAGGGTAAACAAGGTCATCACCAACTGCAGCTCAAGCACTAGGTGACTAGGTGTTTTGCATATACAGCACACAGCAATAACTTTTCAACACTTTTATCAGTATGCGAACTTCATAAAACGACTTCTCTGTGAAGAAATAAAGCAGCCGACCTTTCACAAATGTTTGTAATTTTTAGTGGTAATAATCAGATATGAGCAATTTTTTTATTTTCTTTTTATTAATTTACTTATATAAACTAGTATTCTTAAATAGTAATTGCACATAGGAATTTTGACATTTATTCGTTTCTAAAATCCATTTAAAGCCTTTGCAATGCATACTAAAGTGATGAATCATGACTCATATTTTTATAGTAGTAATACAATAATAGTCTACAGCCGCTATACCCATCGGCTAATTGATTCACTCGGTGTTTGGGTCAAAATACTTCTATCACAAAGTGAGTTTATTAAGCGGCACTTACTATATTATAAAATTCGGTATTGCCAATGTATAAACATTGAATAGTATCTTAACAACATATAGACTAGCAATCAGAATGTATCCCGGTCTACCATTTGGTAAAAAAAGTCAAGCAAGCCAAGAGTACACACACATGCACGTACGCACGCACACACACACACACATACCTAGGAGGCCTTTGCTTTTCTTCACTGATTTTGGTCCTTTAAATCTCAAGTTGAAGTCGTACAGCATGTGTAGCGTAACATCTTTCTCGAGCATTTGACGTTGAACGTCCGTGTAATCCAACTAGAAAAAGCAATTACTTTGTCATGGCAATTTCTCGCAAATACAGGAGAACATGTCACGCTTAAAAATATACTAATTTTCATTTAAAAAAATACAAAGCAAAAATCTGTTTATAGCATCTGCAATTCAGATGATATAGCTTTCATTTTACGCAGCAGCACATGAACAATTTTCACTAATTCTGATAATAATACTTATATCTTATTACAACCAAAACAAATTGAACTACAGATAAAAACTCAAAACGTAAATGAGTTAAAAGCCATATTTAAAACATAGACAACACAATGTCTTATTAATTAACAAAGAGCCATCCCAGGTTTGATAAACCATCCCTGAATTAATTACTGAATTATAACTTCTACACACGTTCGGCATACACAGATGCACATTTTACGAGACAAGTAAGTAAGTAATTAAGTTTATTAAAATAAATACATTACTGTTAAAAAACTAAATTACTGTGTTTACAGAAATATTAAAAAAATTATTAGAAATAATTAAAATTAAAAAGCCACGATAATTTGCTAAATAGTATTAATTTTCCATACATCTTATATAAAAATACATAATTAAAATAAATCAATCACATAACAAGAACAAAACATGAGTTATGCACATCAACTATTAAAAAAATCGAATTAAATTTTCCAGAATGTTTAATTTGATTTTCTGTGATTTTTGCCATTCAATAATCTAATTATAATTAAATGTAATTGTAAAGGCAATGCAAAATATCGTATAGATGCAGGTACAAAGAAACAAGTAACATATAATAATACTTCAACAAATTTCTCAATACTTACAGACATAAAATCAGGATTGCAGCCAGAACAAGTCACAAGAATAACAGTTTTGGATACACCGACACGGAATGGCAGATTGATGGCAAATTGCAATGCTTTTAGTGTATCGTTATTGCCCGGCCTGTCAAAAGTCAGGTCGTCGAATGCCAAAGCGTGTACTTCCTTGGTGAATATTTCACCTTTGGCAGTGTGAATGTGTGGTTCATCAAATATACCACTTCCACCATAGCCTAAGTATAAATAAAATAATTGTTGGGAAGAATTCTCTCTATTTGCCACTTAATCTATGGTTATACTTATTCAGAATTGCCTGTAAAACTTGGCTTCATTATATGCATTTAATAGGTCGGCCAATCAGAACTGAATACAATTTTTACTCTACTCCTTGAAAGCGAAGAAATCGTTCGCTTTTCTGTAATGTTGATTTTTAAAAATAAAAGTTTTGTGATCACCTCAAAACAGTAATTAACAATTCAATCAAGTACTGTTAGCAAGTATTTACTTTACAGACAAAATGAACAATAAGCAAGAAGATAATGTTGTTACATTTCATCTCACGAAAGAGAGATTAAAATCCTGAAACAACCAATGATTTTTTGTCAAACTTGGCATAATTTCCATAATGATACTTGACCTAGATTGCAATTATCTTAACCAAATTTGTTAACAACTCTAGTCACCTCATTTCTTTCATCAATACAGTTGCAAATTTTTTACTCAACAGTTAGAAATTATCAATATTCTAATAATAATAATAATAATAATAATAATAATAATAATAATAATAATAATAATAGTAATAGTAATAGTAATAGTAATAATAATAATAATCGCTGACGACAAGTCCAGTGATGACACCTTAAATAACTTATTTCCAAGGTGGCCCAGATTATTATTACCAGCACATTACTTCAATAAACCCGTGTGCTTGGTCAAAGAAGTAGCAGTACGATTTTTCAAGTCGATGGTATGACTCAGTCGAGAGTTGAACCCGCGACCTTCCAGGTAGGAAGGAAGCGTGCCACTATTGAGCTATATCTCCTCTGGTCAATAATCTAAATCATTTTCTCTTTCCAAACTCATTACTCACAAAACTAGTATTAAAATCTGTTGCAGATCAAAATTATTAAATCAAAAGCTAGTAAGTGACAAGCACAATTCTTACCGACAAGAGTGTAATGGTTGTTGAGTTTTCCAGACGACACTAAAGCTTTGTCAAGATCTTCTGCTAGCTCCATGAGACCTTTGCTGGGCTCACTGTTACAGGGTTTGTGCTCCACGACAAATACAACATCAGCAGACTGAGGTGCCAGTATGCCATTTTCAATCTTAATCTCATACTGTTCATTCCTGTTAAACAGAGTTCCATCCGGTTGCACGCATTTCACTGAAAGAGGCACAAACAGCTGTACAGTTTACAGTAAAATAACTTGTCAAGGAACAACTTATGGAGTTTAAGATTCCCAAAACAACTTCTATTTACATTATTAATCAGGGGTGTGCAAACTGCGGCCCGCCGAGAGATCTTGTGCCGCGAAGAGGTTTGTCAACGTAATGAAAGTGCAGCCCACGCAATCCCGCTGAAGTCTACGCCAATATCGCAAAGATAGTGCGGGTAGTTTTTTCCTCTAGATCGGATGGCATTAACCCTTACAAGACCGTTGTCACTTAATGTCACTGTCAGACATGACAAAATATATGGTTTTTAATATAAATTTTAATAGCTTTTAAAAGAGTTTCTTGAGTGTAGTGTGCAGTAGTAATGATGTGTGCAAATCTGATGCAGAAATTCGTTATTAGGTCCTACTATACTTGGCTCCTTGACCAAACTGCATGTGGCCCACAGGAATTGCGGGAAAGTTTAATGTGGCCAGGCTAGTCAGATAATTTGCACACCCCTGTTATAAATAAACAAAAATGTGTCTGTTATAATCAAAAGGCTGAACTGTGTTTTTGAAACTCAGACATCAGACTGTGATAAGAATATTAAAGAAAATATCAAGAAGAAATACTTGCTATGAAGCTAACTAAGAGTCTCAATCTTAAATTCAAGAAGAAATGGTTATAAAAGAGGCAACAGTGCCGAATCAAAATCACACATTTAATGCTAAAATTTAAATATTCACGACGTGCATATTAGTAGCAATGCAAGTTGTTTAAAATAAAATATCACGCAGTACAGTTAACTGCACTGCACTACAGTGCTACATGTGTTTGGGTTCATTAAAACACATAAACTAAGTGTTGTAGAGAAAAGACACTTTAATTGAAATTATAAAGTTTGCTGAGAACCATTCAGACATTTTAGTACAAAAACTGAATAAGACAAGAAAGGAAATCTTCTGAAAACAAAGATCATAATTGTAATGCAATTACACAACTACACTGATCCATCTGCCGTGATATTACAGGTTATCAATTATCATTAGAATGTCTTACAACATGTACTATAAAAAAACTTTGCATCTTTTAAGTTTTTTTGTTATCAAGACACATCAAAAACGTTGGATGGCACAAAACATGATGCCAATGTCTCAGTTAATTAGTTAAGACTGAAATAATCAAGCAAGTCAACTAACCGCACTCAGCTGGTAACTGAATGTCAACTCCTTTTTCACGACAGAATTCAACATAAGCTTTAGATGATGTACATTTCTCTTCATTAGTGGCGTCAAAGACATCATTG
Organism: Tubiluchus corallicola; assembly: GCA_030141605.1. Lineage (NCBI taxonomy): Eukaryota > Metazoa > Priapulida > Priapulimorpha > Priapulimorphida > Tubiluchidae > Tubiluchus > Tubiluchus corallicola. The sequence continues at coordinate 8,471 of JAQGDQ010001783.1, forward strand.
TAACACATTTGCAAATAAGGTTCTGGGTCAACCTGAAAGTAACTCATTTTAAATGATGTTGTAACTTTTCCATAAGAACAGAAACAGTAGTTAATGACTGACTAACTGACCAACCGACCGGCTTGTTAGGCTACATTTCAGATGTGCAGTTCAACGATTGCAAAATGCTGTAATATTTATCAGCAAGACTGGTTTAGTTTGACATCATGATAACTTGCTTTTATTTCCTAGATTCCCGATTGTTTGATCAACTTTTTTCAAGAAAACTCTGGCAACTATGTAATGAATGACAAAACTAACGATACATTCGAGGTTCGTGTCTCTTGCATTTCTTATTATCGTATGCAAATTAATGATTTAGATGAAACTTTCTTAACTACAGACCTTAACTTAGTTAAATCACTTCATTTGCATTCACAAAATATAAATATAATCTTGTGGGTAGAACAGCACTGCAATATCTTGAATAGAATATTAGCATCCTTGCTGTAAATGCTGCTAAGGTTCATTATCTTGAATAGAATACTAGCATCACTACTATAAATGCCATCAATGTTTACATCTTGATTTATTAGTGATGACCACAAAGAAAAATTGTCTCCAACAATCACCGCGCTCACCTGTCCAAAACATCGTCTAAACTCAGAATACTGGCTTTGGAAAAGCTCAGAGCAAGTGTCATATGCAACATCATTGTAGACATCAGCAGGGTCAGGCAAATCTAACTCAACTGCTTTATTACGAGGGTTCTTACAAGGTCCATACGCCCATGTTGATGTGAATGTTGCGGTATTTTCAACAACATCGTGAGTAAGTGTCGTCATTTCATTATGCTGCTCGTTGTCATAAGTTCCTATAAGAACAGAATTATAGCTTTATTCACATTAACAGAGCAAGAGAAGAAAAGGCAAAGGACAGTGTTACTGTTACTGTCATTATGTTACTGGCATGAAACTACAGTAAACAAGCTGCTTTATATTGATATGTCATAATTCTAGTATAAAGATTTTTAAAACCTAGTTTTATCAGTGCCAGTGGGAAGGTTCAACAAGACATCTGGGGGTGGGAGGGTGGTGGAGGGAGAGTCTTCTCTGTATATGCGTAACATTTGCAGAACAGATTGCCGTGTCATCTACGTGACAGCGAATCAAAGGATTGTTTTAAGCGCAGATTAAAGTCATACCTGTTTTCAATTTCATACACACTGTAATAACTATTTGTACTAGATTTGTCTCATCCTCGTTTTTATATCACATATTATTATTTTATCACAGACTTTCAATCAGAAGCAAATCTAGCTGCAGCTAATTTTACTTAATTCTCATTTCACCTGATTGCTATTATATATCATATTTTTCAATCTATTTAAAGAATTTTTGAGTGTGTGGCTAATCTATTACTGTTTTTGAATATCTGCTTTTCAAAACTTACAACTTATTGTATTTCATTGTAACAAGTGACGAGACGCAGTGCACTGCTTATAAAAAAGTAAATTATTATTATTATTTCAAATAAACAAAGATACTCCTTAATAATATCAACAAAAATAACCATCGTTTTAAGTTGGTTTTTAGACCAACAAATAAGTTATGAAGCTTGTATTTCCCACCAAGAATAACAAAGTAAATCTACACAACAACGATTATTATTACACAAGTTATTTCGAAAAAACCACGTGTTTGTACAAAGAACCGGCAAAATTGTTTCTCAAATTTTGGTACAAGTTGCCTACGGAATTAAACCCAAACCTCCCAAGCAGAAAGGAAGCTTACAACGGAGCTAGTGTTGTGGCACAATCACTTGATCACTTACGCACAATGGAGCTAGTATTGTGGCACAATCACTTGATCACCTACACACAACGGAGCTAGTGTTGTGGCACAATCACTTGATCACTTACACACAATGGAGCTAGTGTTGTGGCACAATCACTTGATCACTTACGCACAACAGAGCTAGTGTTGTGGCACAATCACTTGATCACTTACCAAAAAGGCCAGCAAGCTTTCCAAAATGCCATCCACTAACATTGACTTTGCATACGTCATATTGCCAATTACACGTGACAGTAAACCCATGGATGTTATGTACAATAACTTCATTTCCTGAACGGATCACAGTGGTGTTGTCTCGCTCAATCGGAAGATCTTGCATCTTGTCGTTAACGTAAACCTAAAAATTTCACGATATAAAAATAATTAAAACAAATTTTTGTAACTAAATGGCAACAAACAAAAAGTCACATATTTCTGACATAGATACACATACATGATTCTCACATACACTATACACACATACACGATACATACATCCATAATACACACATACATGATACACACATACACGATAGACACGCACACGATACACATACGCGATACACACATATGCGATACACATATATGCAATACTCAAAGTCCACGATACACACACAATACACACGTACATGATAGACACATGCACAATACACAATACATACATAAGGGATACACACATGCGATATACACGTACACAATACACACCTATACGATAGACACATACGATACACACGTACGCGATAGACACACATGCGATACACATGTACACACCACACATGTATACAATAGACACACATAGGATACACATGTATGCGATAGACACACATACGATACACACGTACACAATACACACACATACACACAGATAATACACACATACTCTGTTCTCAAAATTCAGCTTTGCTGTTTCAATTTACCTTGAAGTCGGGTTTAATTTCAATGTTGCTCTTTCCGGTTAAAACAATAATGCTTTTCTTTGTAGGTTTAGACTCGACAGTTGTATAATCAATTATTACGCTAAACATTCCTCCTATGAAGTCATGAGTGAGAACGTAATTGCAGCCGCCACTTGCAAATTCATACGGTTTGCCATCAAATGTTACATAATGTTGACTTCCAGCCTGAATTGCCATGCCTAAAACACAGAAATTATATCTATCTGGTTCTATATAGAGGCTCAATAGCGATTCAATAGACGAAACTTTGGCAGTGAGTTAAGATCTTGCATAAGTTTACAGTTTATTAAAATTTGCACATATTATACATTTGTACATACATGTTTACATGCGTTTGTGCAACAATAAAAGATACATAAAGACACATAACATACCTTCAAAAGGTGGCAGCCATTTTCTAATCTCGTTGGAAGGTTTGTATGCATAGTATGAATCCCAGGGACTGTATGTACTGTCAGGAATCAAAGGCTTAACACGTCTCCAAGTTCTTCTCAATGTGATATATTCCGGCATTTGTTCTAAGTAAAATAAAACAATTATTAATTTTAACTAATTAATAACTCTCAAATATTGTATGCTGCAAACTTTTCATAACAATACTTAAATGTAAAGCTTTGCTTTGTTAATACATTCGGGGCATTAGTTAAAAAGTTTCATAAAGCTTCACTTAAGTAATTATGCCAAAGGGTTTATTTGATATTTTCGCACAATTTTATAAAAGTTAATATGCTATAACAACTGGAAAGCGTAAACAATGGACATTGGTAGAATAAAATGGATTTCCTTACAATAATGCATTTGCAAATAAACATTTCGCATAGATTACTACTCTTAAAGCAAATTGGGTGAGACAAAGTACACAAAGCATTTTCATGATTTGTCATAATAAAGAATTCAACAACATGTTAGCAGAGTGGCACAGTTTTGGTTCCACTAAGTGTACTATTTTTGTGACCCAGGACACATCAACAGCACTTACCAATAAGAGGGAATTCGTTAAAATCAACCCACTCAAATGGCAGGAATATATCAAGCATGATTTCTCCATTTTTGACATCATTTACAATAAAGTGTATTGGCTCTTTGTAATTCCATTTGGTAACACTTTCCAGATAATTCTTCAATTGGTCTGTCAAGTACTTTTTAAATTCAAATTGCTCAACCTGAAAAATACAATATTTCTTATAATTTTCAAAAATATCTCACTTACCTTATATGATAACAGGAAGTCCTCTAATGGTTTTTCTGAATTGCAAAATTGCTGATACCCTTACCTTTTCATAGCCAGCTCTGGCTAGGTCAGAAATGTACTTGACATTTTTATTTTCCAAAGCAGAATTGTATACTTCTCTTGCTTTGTTTTGTGCATCATCCATGTAGCGGCTGTACTTTGAAATGGCTTCAGATGAAAGAGAAGTCAGTTTTTCCTACAAAATGAAGAACTAAAATGTTTATTACTCTTACAGGCATGAAATAAGCATCCTGTTAAAAAAATCCAATAACAGTTGGTCAATAAAAGTAATTCACTCTTTATATAGTAGCAAATGTTCTAATTCCTTCTGCAGAGGATTACTAAAACTCTAGAACAATAAATTCAACTGAAAAAAAGAAGTATAAAACTTCAGATTGTGAAACGGTAAAACAAAATGTAGATGATAATGACGTACGTCACAGTAATTTCCCCATACATGTAGATATTTTCTGCATATATTCATATAGCATCAAAGCAGCCAAAAGTAAATATCATTTACTGTCGTTTACCTGGCCGGTATAATAAATATCTGTCGCAGCATTCCAGTAACCTCTCCTAGCTGAATAGAACCCATCGTACGCATTGTACCAGTGTCTTTGTGCTTTCTTCACATATCTGTGTCCAGTTATTTTCTCTGCCATTGTGAAATACTTGTCTGAAATCAAATTACATTAATTTAGTTACAATAAAATCTATTATAAGATTTAGTCCATAACTGTTGAAGTAGTGCGAGATTTAATAATGCTGTTAAGCGTACAAAGTGAAATCTCGGTTTTCAAAATTGCATTCTGTTCAAAAATCTGGACATTATATTATGAAAAAAGAAATTATCACACACCTTGCAATTAAGTAAAATGAAAAAATGGAATCAGTAAAAACAGAAGTTGTCGTATCAACTCATATACTATTAGAAACTCATAAAAAGACTGTTAAATAATAAAACAATTTGCAATAAATTTCAGCAGTTATTAGTGACTATTGGAAACATGGAAAAAATAAACGTACCACTCAGTGAATTTTTGATATCAGACATCTTTGTACTGAGATTGCAGAAGAAATCTTTGATGCTAGAAGCAAAAGTACGTAGACCCCTCTCAATGGTACGTGGAAGATTTCGCAATGAAGTCTGAAAGTAAATGTGACTTAAACATTCTACATTGTGCCAATGTCAGTTGCTAATGTGCAATTTCTGAACTTACCTAACTATTTAGCACTTAACAGCATTCTAACTGCATATGCTGTTTTTATTGTTTTGTTTCAAACGTTATCAGATGGCAGTACCTGCACGGGTGTGTCTAGGAAAGCCTGTGGACTCATTATATCATTATATGTGAAGTGGGAAAGTTGTAAAGTCATATGACAGAACTTATCTATCACCAAACAAACAAGATGGGTGAAAGAATTTTTCTTATTACAAGAATACTGCAAAAAGTAGTTGTTTTTCAATAATATGATAAAAAAAGCAAGAAAAGTACAGCTGGTGGCCAAATTACACATAATGCAAACTATTTTTTTTCAAATAGGTACTATTTAAGTTGTTTCATTGCAGCAGAGAAATTAGCTGAAACCTCAACGGTAAGTGCTGTGTATTCTGTTCAAGAGAATGGACTAGTTTTTGCAAATTTAAATTTTTGCCCATAACTTAAACTGCAGCTTGGAATTATCATTATAAACAAAACTATAGTGGGATTTGTTTGGCTTGATAAGTTCTACAAAGTGGTATAAAGTTTGTATGTCTAGAGCATTTCAAAGAAAATATACAGCCATTTAAAAAGTGGGCATTTTTGAAGAGTCATTAGAGAAATCCATATTTTTTATGCAGAGTTTCTAAGGCCCATTTCACAGTGAGGATGCAAAGAAAAATGACGGCACGAAATTGCTGCGAGAAAATTAAAAAATTTTCAGAAAATTTCGATTTTTCTCAAAATCCCACGCAGCAAGAAAGTTCATTTCACAGTGAAATTGCACTTTTTTCCACGTGTCCAGTTAGGTGCAGATACTTTGCGAGTTTTATACTGTATAACCATGCCTAAATTAAGTAACTTGCCGTAATTTTTCATACACAAAATACAATTAAAAATGTTAGTCAGTGTAATGTCAGACCTGTTTTTTTTAGTAAAGTTCTACTAAACACTTCAAAATATGAAAATATACATGTGTGTCTTATTTTTCTTTTTCAGGAATATAGCCATCGATGTTACTAAAAAATAAAATCGTCAGTCTGCTAAAAGAGAGATTAAATCTTAGAATTTTATGCTGAAATGTGTTAATTGTTGTTCGTTAAATAAGAAAGAAGCAATTGAGTAGTTAAACTCAAGACTGAACACAGCGAGGATTACTCACAAAAAAGGAACATGCAGCATCATTTCTATTGAGGGGAAAATTCCTCACAAGGAGGACGCATAGCTTCTAGCTGGCAGCAAAATTCCTTATGAGGAACTGGATGAGAAATTTTACTGCACATCCTCAGAAAATGAAGTGAAATGCACCATAGAAAACAATGTGTTCCATTTTCGCGAGGAATGCTGCAAGGAATTTCTTCTCGAGGAGATTTGCAGCTCGTCCTCACTGTGAAATGGGCCTAAGTGTTACGCAGAAGTAAAATGCTCTAATTAACATCAACAATAAGATTTTGCACATGGGCATAACAATGATGTTACACGATATATAATAATTAAATTTTACACTCACTGGAAAGTTCCTCTCAACATAAGATGCTAAATTGAACATGCCATCATAGACACATCTGGCATAATATCCAGCTCGTTCAACAGCAGGCTCTAGCAGCTCCACCAATTTTTCATATCTAACAGTATTACAAAAACATTATTAAAAACTCAAATGATTTTTATTTGCATTTGTTTCTACTGTATCAAAAATACAACTTCACAAAACATAAATAATAGAAATGTTCTTACAAGCGATTCTGTCCTTTAGATAAGAAAACAACATACAAATTCTCTGCTTTTTTACATATCTTCCATCCTGACAATTTTCCCACTTTTCTTAGTATTCACTTTATACAAGTGATCAGGCACTAAAGGGTTTTTTCGTGTTGAAAGAAACAAGATTAAATCCTCAGCTCCACACTATGATTAGAGCACCCAAACTGTCATATGGTGCATGCTTGACAAAGATTATTCACAATTTGGCCAAGCACACTGGCAAACACGTGCCAAGTGCAAACATACAGCTAGTTTCAAAAGCGAATGACTCGGATCACTCGTTAATCATTGTAATCCCCTACATTCTCTAAAGATTTGTTCGTACTAAATGTGCTGTTAGGTATCCATTAGCCAATGTCTTTTAACATATAAAAATGATACGATTTGCCAGGGTATAAAAAATAATACCTTTGTTCAGCCTGGTCTTTCACAATAGAGTATTGTTCTGATACAACGTCAGACATTTTATTGTACTGCTCCTGCACCACAGGATCTAATTTTTCCACATACCAGTTCTTTGCATCTGAACCATACATGTCAATTTGTCTCATCGCGTCATCGTAAGTGTCACTCAAATCATGGAGTCCTGCAGAAACTTTCTTCTCTATTTTCCTGCGAGGTAAAAGTTTTCATTGCATTTAAAATAAACTGTTTCCACCTACATCTAATTACAGCAACACTGCATCAATTTAGTTTATTTAATAAATTTATTAATTTAATTTTATTTGACTTAAATATTTTATTAACTAATTAATTTACAAATTATAATTTATAATTAATTTACTTACTAATTACTAATTACTGTTACTAATTAATTAATTTATTTTTTATTTAGCTTTATTAAATTAAATAAAATTTGTGGCAAGTCCAGACCAGTCAGTATCAAGATTGTTTACCTTATCCCAAAGACAGTATGAACTGTGCATTCCTGGAAAAAAGCACTTAGTACTGCTCTCTCTCTTAAGAAGTGACAAAAATTGTTAAAAAAGGCTCACACATTGTCTTTGAATACGTTCAAAAAAGTACTAATTACTACTCTATTAATAATAAAGGGTTAAGACATTGTTAAAAAAGCCCATATAAAGGTGCTGGCTTTCATTATGTTCATTGTTTACACAAAGAACAAACATTTTATCTGAGACAACTAATTCTAATAATGCAGTTTACCGGACAGATTTTGCTGCCTTGTCGTATGCATCCCAATTGAAGTCCATAGTACGCAAGTGCTGTGTGTTATCATAATACATTGCTTCCAAATCATCAGACATTTCACTCACTATGACACCGGCCTCATTGTACAATGCTGTAATCTGGAATGTTGGAAAAGGTACAAGAGTCAGATAATAATTTTAAAAAAGTGCAATAATAATATTCTATATGAAAATATCCAGTTTTAAACTGTAAGTGGTTCCTGTCAATCTATTGTAAATTACGTATGCATACATTTAACTTGTTAAACTGATGTAGGACTAGTTTTTTGCTTCTTCGCCTATTTAGTAACTTTTGCATGAAACTGGTGACATTGGTGGTGTCACTCAATTCTAACATGCTCGTTTACCACCCAGGAGGTTGTGGGTTCAAATCTCGAACGAGTCATACCAAAACCTTGAAAAATGGTACCACAGATTCTTTGGCCAAGCACACGTGTTTATCGAAGTAACGTGCGGGTAATAATAATCGGGACCACCTTGGAAATAAGTATGGAATTACTTAAGGTGTTATCCTTGGACTACGTCCTAAACGAAATTATTATATTGGTAGATTGTGCTTAGTTAACAAAAGACAACATTTACCATTGGCCTGGAACCTTGTGTTTCCACGTCAATCTGGTATCTGCGTGATTCTATTTCTCTCCTGACATTTCTAATGGCTGCATCCCAGTTTACACCACTGTCAAACGTCCTGTCCAACTCATTCTGTAATTGAAATAAAGGAAATGAAATTACCTTATAACCATGGCCGGATTATAACCTTTTGGGCTCTTGGGTTAATGAAACTAAGGATATTTTTTACCCGTGATATATTTTAGCCACATTTGCACAGCTGCAAATTCTTTAAGCTAAAATGCCTGTATTTTGTTGGTAAATAAAAATATTCTTTAAAAAATACCACTATTTTACTATTTATTGCAAGCAAAATTAACACATATTTCAAAACAACCGTAGTGAAAAAACTGACTTTTTTTACCAAATGTTACCAAAACTTGCAGGGCCCTAAGTTGCAGCCTATAGATACACAATCGATACACAATTGAGTCGTGTTTACAATAATAAAAAATGAAATTATAACAGTACAGATTGTTAAAAAGTACTCTAAAGTAAAAATCCTAGAAGATGAATTCCTTTAGTTTGCAACAAGCAGATAATTCACCTAGGCAGTGTTAGCGAATTCACTGCTGATACGTATTTTCCAACAAACAACACAAAAATACTCTCTGTAATTATTTAGTTGTTTTACTGTTCAAAATCCAAAGAAAATTGGACATTGCATTTCGATACACTGGTATCCAGTAGCGACCTGTAGTTAAAATTACTGGGGGTGGTGCTTCAGAAAATTTTTAGTCACTGTTTTATTGCTGTGTAAAACAAAACAAACATGTGTAATTTGTAATTGCAATTTTAAACAAACAAACACAGGAAAATTTATGCATGAACTTGATACAAACAAAAATTTTTTGCTTACAAATAGCCTAAATAGCCACAGTTCAATAATATATCAGTATGCAGTTTTTAAGCACGTGATAACTGGTAACAAACTGTGTGAGCAGCAGTACTTTTTCTAAGTAGCAGTGCAGTGTACAGCATGTTATCTGAGACATTTACGCATGGCCACATGTGCAAAACAGTATTGCCCTCACATGTTCTGATTCCATACAAGTATAAAGAAAGAACTAAAGAAAAACCTTATTATATTTGATATTATCGATAATATTGAAAGAAAATAGGGAGTTGTTGCAGTTCCACATTACCTATACACGAGCCACCACTGCTGGTAATGTAGCTCATCAATTCAAAAGTGCAAGCGTAACGAACGCGTTACTACTTTAGCAATTATGGGAAAACATAATTAAGTTAATTACCGAAACTTGACTGTAAAGGTCTGGCTTCCAATGCAAGTGACCATGTAAAATGTGCGACGTGTTCAGGCGTGTTTCCGCTACGACATAATCTTCAATGCGATTATATCTTCCTCTATGGTATGAATGCACCTTCATTGCAGTACTGTTCACGTAACCACCCTCGATTACAAATACATCCTCCGGTCTTTCTGCAGTGCAACAAAAGTAAAAATAATAAACTCGGCTTGTTTAACTCACTGGTAATACATCCAGCTTTCTGTTCCAAGTCATAAGTTATGTAAAATGGCAGGATAATATTAAAAAGTTAACTATGGTAAATGGTACCATCTAACTGATTCATCATACACGTGGATATATTGAAGGCAAAAACAAGAACTCATGTAACTTTGTTTAATGTCAGGTTCACTGCAAATAGTACAATTACAAGTTATAAGTTCAGCCTGATTAACTTGCTGGCCATTGGGAAATTGCACTTTTTACACAATATTGGTTTTAATTTTGTTACAATGAGTACTTCCAGGTAAAAACAGCCAATGGATCTATTAAGAGGGATTCTTAAGCTCTGTAACGATCATATTTTTGTGTCAAGACCATGCTTCAACTTTGTGCGTTTTTGTTAAATTTATAAGTGTTTTGCGCTGTTCTGTTCAGTATATGAAGCATTTTTCCTGGGGTACCGATGGATTTTTCTCAAGTAGTTAAATTATTTGCTACTCAACAAAAACAGCCAACATCATCAAATAGCTAATGAAATATCCAACCGGAATATATTATTTACGCAGATGCAGGACACAAACTTTTTCTGCACTAAAGATATTTGTAAAAAATTGTGTAAAATTTCATGCACAGCCATAGCTCAGCTGAAACAATAGGTTGCCATGGTGTTTGTGACAAGCAGCTGCTATGTGCATTGTCCTGCTGTAGCTTCTAACATCACACTGCCAGAATGGGCATTGCTAAAGTTGGCGTTGCTATGGCAACTGAGCAACTTTTTGTCTGCCATCTAGGGGCGAGTTAAAAAACAATGCAATTGCACTACTTTACAATCGTGTGTATTATACTGTTAGTTAAAAAAATAACGGTAACAACCTTAACAGAATGGGTACAAGTATATAATTGCAATTATACCAATTGTTTAATAACTTACCTAAATGAATGTAAACACTTTTCTTAAATCAGTTGGCAACTAACAATATCATTAATTAGCTAAATTACGACTGTAATTCCCAGAGTGTTTATATTATTTTTAACAATTTTTACCAATTGCAGATAATGAGTTGGAAAAAGAAAGGAGTTTTGTGGACTAGTCAGGTGGTAAAAGGTTTTTTAACCATAATTTAGTTAATTAATGAATGCAAACTCACCAGTGTCTTTTACAATTACAACTTTGACATTTTTCAAAGGCGACAACGTCACCTCGCCATCCAAACTCATCACTTTGTAGCCGCTGCGACTTGTAGCCGATAAAACGTAACTATGACCATCTTCTGTATCAACTTCATCCAGATAGGCTATAACCGTCCAATCCTTTACTGGGCTTTCAATCTGAAAAACAGAAAACATTCGCATTCTCCATTTTTCTTTTAATTGTGGTAACGAAAGTCATTAAAACTTTTGAGAAAGCCTGACAAGCAGCTTCTATGCAGGGTCAAGGTAATTAAGCTATAAGGTCACAAAAATTTGATCATACAAGTTAACAGAACAGGTGACCTGTAGTGAAAAATGTAAAATCACGTCTCAATCTGTTTACATCTATTTAACAGCACCCATGAAACTTAGATCTTATCCCTACTCATTCATAATGAGAAAAGAAGCTATGATTACTAGCATAATAATTGACAGAAACCAAACAACAAAGTAGAGTTAATATAGAAAAAGGCCACAAAATATTTACGCAAACACTATGCAGGGTTCCCACGGAATTTTGAAATAAATTTCCATGACTTTCCCCTGACCAAATATTGATTTTCTATGACCAAGATAAGCAGAAATTGTATTACCAGTACACACATTCAAACATTTTTGTGTATGGACATTCATACATATACTGATATATAATGTGTTGGCACAGTTGCAGTAGTGCTAACAAAATTACACTAATCACATTAAATAATCTTTCTTAATCCAGTCATTATTTTTGAAAACAGAAATTGAAACTGGGAACCTGCCATAGCAAAATTTTATTTGAACACGAATCGCTGAAATATATGTTTGGAAAAATATCGGTTCACGGTGATTATTTTTGCAACCCATTCCAATTTCCCCAACTTTTCACCCCATTTTCATTATTTTAACTGACTTTTATCAAATTATCTTTTTGCCTGACTTTTCCATGACTTTCCAGGATAGCCTGTATTTTCAAGAATATTCCATGACTGTGGGAAGCCTGACTATGGGTGCAATAAACAAATTAAATGGAAGAATTGATAGAAAAGTTGAATGAGACATTACCTCGAACTTTAGTTCATTTGCAGAATAATCTACATGACCCAGCAGACGGAGTTTTCTTTCCTCACCAGTAGTAAGTCTGTACGATGCTTGACCACTCACTTCAACTAGATCTGGACTTGCATAACCATATCCCAAGATTCTTCAAACAATATATTTGTCAATAAAGCACAAACTTGTTTTCATAGGAGCATAAGACAAAATAGAATCATTAAAAAATCCAATGTTTAATAATAAAATGTTTGTTAATATTGATTTGCTAATACGCCGCTTAATAGACTCACTTTGTGACCGAAGTGTTTAAACACAGTTAACCAACTGAACCTATTAACCGATGGGTGCTGTATTACAGGTATAGAAGGATGGGTCACCAACTTACTATGCACTGCAAAGGTTTTTAATGAATTTTAGAAACGAAGTAATGCCTGAATTCCTTTGTACAGTTAAAAATTAAAAAATATTTCAAAATAATAATTTATATAAGTAAATTAGCAATAAATTAAAAAGCATACTTTTCTAAATCACACAAGTCTGTTTATTTCCAAAAATTACAAAAATTCCTTCAAAGTTGGCTGCTTTATTTTATCGCGAATAAGTTGGCCCACAAAGTTCTCGTAATTATAAAAACATTGAGAATCTGTTGTTCAATGATGCATAAGTTCTCATAAAATACTTAGTGCTTGGCATGCTTAAACTGTTGATGGTGCCCATGTTTCCCCACAGCTTCGTCTAAGCTCCCGATTGCTATGGTGACATAAATACTGTACTGCACCTGCATCCCTGGCATAACAGTAACATCTAACTGATTAAACTTTCTGGCAAAAACAACCAGAGATTCAAAAGCAAACCCCTAAGCAACCGATTAAATGTTTAACTTCCAGGAACTCTTGGGTAACAATGTTAATTGCAGTCAACGGGCAGGTCAAAGCAAACCATTAGGCTAGTATATTGACGCATGACAAATGTTTCTGTTTACAAACAAAACAGTACTTAACATGATTGCTTCTATGTATATTATAGGACAACAGCCAACTAAGATGATATAAAAGTCATAAAAGCTTATTAGTTACAAGAAAATGTCTTATTGAAGCATGTGAAGCAAAAATATTGAGTCTATTATGCGGAGTTATTTGAGTCAATTACCGACAGTTTTATGTACATTATAATAGAAGTGGCCCATACCAGGCATTTTTGAGTCAATTAAGCAATTGAGTCTATTAAGCAGCGCCTACTGTATCCTGAAAAACAGGGCAAAACATTTTTTACAGCATTAATTCCTATTTATTTTTCATTGTGCAAAAACTGTAAATGCTATACAAAATTAATAATACCTGATATGTAAATTAGTTGCTGGATGATTTGCAGTCATATCAACAGTGTAATTAGTGTTGCCGTACTGCTTCCTGTTGTAGATTCCAAATTTCAGGGAAACATCATTATGTTCCCCGTGAGCATAGGACAAGGTACTCTCATACAGGAATGGAATTGGTCTATCCCAGTCATTGAAGCTCAGCTTAGAGCTCATAACTATATCCTGCAATAAGAAATCATCAAAACACTGATGAAGAAATAAAAGTAGCTTGTTTCAAGTTGTCATTGCTTTACCTGATCTAAGCGTGCCTAGCTTCCTATCAAACACGAACTTTGGAGCTTAGCACACGGTTATTTATGAATTAATAGAGTAAAAGTTAAAAGAAAATATAAAATCACTTCTGACCACTAACTATTAAGTTATAGTATCTTACAAACCAATAAACTATTATTATTATTCTCTTGGAGCTGTTAAGTCGCCTGTAATAGATTTTCTGTGCCATTAGTAAAGTAAAATGTGGCACATTCCTGTAATAATCTATTCATACAATATACATATACATACGGGTATATGTATTTCCATACAAAAATTAAATTATGATAACTTCTCACAAGAACTTACCTTTTGCAGCTCGGGGTGTTTAAAAATAATCTTTGTGTTGTACTCGGGTTCCGACTCCCAACTCGTGGAGATGGTCACAGATGTTTTCTTCCAATCATCTCTATCGTAATCCCACCAGAACAAAGCCGTGTGTGTTGCTTCATAACTTGATGTAACACGGTTCAGTTGAAGGTCAACAGTCCGAGACGGCAGGACCAGCTATAAGTATTGTAAATATTGTAAGCCAATTATATATGTAAATATTACTAATGTACTGTGTGTGTGTGTTGCGTTAATGTACTATTTATGTACAAATAAATAATAAATAATACTAATAATAATAATAATATTAGTTTGCAAATCACAGCTTTAATTATCTTTATTTATTATAATTTCAAGATTGCTATTAATGATGCTACAAGTCCACAACTAATTAAATTTTGATTATAATGATCTTATCATTATGGTTATTATTACTAACGACACACAGTAATTTCAGGCTAAAAATTAACCAAAATGAAAAAAAGCTAGAATCGCTCTAGTGTGAGCGATCTAACATAGGAAAGGCCAAATTTGGTTGGCCAGCTGCTATCGAGAGAACTCTGGACTGCTTTGATCTCTGGGGAGTAAGGTTCTCCAGTCGTCTAAGGCAGTTGCCTTGCAAGCATAAAGTCCAAGTTCAAATCTAGTGTGTGTTCTAGATTTTTCACGTTTCTTTTCATTCAAGTTTGATATCAAAACTTAATTAATTGTGGGTTTCTACCATCATCTTTAAATATCTATACTTTGACTTAATAACCAAAATAAGTAAAGTTGTCATGAATAGTACCTTTGTATCGATGTTGTATTCTGTATCCAAGTACAGAAACTCAACTGCATACCCAAATTTTTTACCTAGCAGTTTGTTCCATTCATAATCAAATTGATGTGTAAATCTTCCTGGCGCCTTGTCAAAACTAGTCTGCATTGTCACCTGTGCGCAAAAAAGTGTTTATGAATAAATGCAAGAGATTAACAATTTTATGAAGAAGAATAAAGTTTTCTCGGTAAAATATAAATGCTGAGCAATACTTAAGTGGCTTACGTGATGATCCGGACAAGTTGTTTCAATAATTATGGAATGACTTGTAACATATTTGTCACTTTTATCCTCGTACGTCAACACAACATCAGACTTCTCCCTGCCACTTTCTAACCATTTCACTGTTAAAAACAAAATAAAATATGTGTGCATGCAAACCAAAGCCATCCACAAGTTTCGGCATAGTTAAAAATATGTTATAAATTTTTTTCTTTTTCATTAAAACAAATGGTAAATATATTGATTCTAACATCAAATTATCAAGAAAATGTTCAAGACATACTAAAAATTAAATTTTATAACCCCATTTTTTGGCTAAAAACTAGTATTGAAATTATCAAAAACTTATATTTTCGAACTCTGATAGTAGCTCGTGGAAGCAGTTATTTAGCTATGGGTTTTTTCTGTTTTTAAGCCCAGATCTTAGTCAGGAAAAGCTGGATTTAAACATAACTTCAATGCAATCTTGCAAAGCCCATAGCAATCAGCCTTTTGTATAGCTGCAAAGTGTTTTGTAGAAGCGCCACAAAGAACAATGGCTAACTTTAACACCGATTTTCTCAAGATTGTTTTTCACTGCGTAGCCTGCAGGCCAACTTCAATGTGGATTTTCTCACCTTAGAAATAACATGGAGCGATGAGGTTGTTATCAAATGATTCTCACGAAATGGAAATTCAGGATACGTGAATAACTAGAAAAGCTTAATTGCTGACTTATGGATGTTTTTGCTATGCAAGCACACATATGATAATAATAATAATCATAGCACCAAGAATGTGAAATTCTAATTTACTACACATTTTTAAACGTGTACAGCTAATGACAAGCAGTGTTACAAAAATTCAAAGCACTGAAAAGACAATGAGAGAGGATATATTCAATGAACAACATATTTTTTAATTTGTTTGCAATAAATGAACTCAAACACATTAAAATTAATACTTACTGTTATACTCATACACCATCCCTTCAACTAATCTCTCTAGTAAAAGCTTGTGCTCGGGGTTGGAACCTTGTTGCATGAATATATCCACATTCACTTTGTCATATAAACTCCTCCTGTCCATCCTAACCTTGTACCCAGTATACAAAACCTATGAATCAAAAAAGTTATCTTAGCAGACCTATCAAACAATCTGTTCTGCTGTGCAGGGCTCACGTGTGGAAATGGGCTAACATCTACAAGATGTGGCAATTAAACTAATTTGAATCCTCATTTTAACAAAACAAAACAAGTGTAAACAAACCTTTAGTTTGGCGTGCTGCCACTAATGTAAGGTAATTTATATTCATATCAGTACAACAGTACAGAACATACACATGTACAAAAATAGACTTATAACCAAAATAACAAAATAATTAATATCATATCAGAACAATTTACATAGGTCCCACATATTGTACTGCGGAAAGACGAAAAAGCTGAGAACTTGAAAAAGCTTTCTGAACATGTGAAAAAAGAGAAGAAAAATGTATAAGATAATATTCAGTTGTTAGTAAAAATTTAAACGTAGGGATTGTATCACAATTACAATTTAAAGGCAAACAAAGCCAAATAACCTTGGTTGGCATGACAACTGCCTAAATTCAACAGTGGCAAAGAAATCGAAGTTCATTTAGGGAACTAAGTCAAACTTGTATCAAAAAAAGTTATTCATCTAGGGGCAACAAAAAAAACTGATCTTACTAATTTCTACAGACACAATTTCCACTAA
>JAQGDQ010001468.1:0-22500 GCA_030141605.1 Tubiluchus corallicola
CCCAAGGTAGTATATGTATTAGAAACCACAATATATTAGACTGTAGTTCAACAAGCTAGACTACTTTTTCTACTCTAACATTATAACTTGTTGTAACGTGTTATAACATGTAAAACTTGTAAACACATATAACTTGTTATTACATGTAAATATTCTTATTTTTTATATTACTAACAAATTGAAAAAAATGTACTGCAATTTCTAAACAAATACTATTTTGGTTACGAAATGCTAAAAATGCATTTCATTTAAAACGATATTACTGACTTTTTTCACTATCCATTCCCGTCGTTTATACATACTGTACGTCTGTCTGTATAGATCTGTATAGGTGTACAGACATACAGAAGCATACAGTACATTATTTAGTATAATGTCGAGAACAAAAATAAAATGGACCCAGTGCTTTCGCCACCATGTCGAGAACAAGAATTATATTTGTTTTTCTTTGTCGTTTAATGCATTAGACTGAATGTTTTTATCTAAAGTTCGTTCTGCAAAAGTATTATTAGTGTTTGTTGTCCTTTGCCGTGTCACCTGTGTATATTTGTAAATGAAAACAATAAATTAATGAGTTAAAACATCATGATGTACTTATTTACATTATCATTTCATAACATACAATGTGTAAATGAAAATATATAAGTGTTAGTAGACGTCACAACATATTACAATTCAATATTTAATCCTGGGAATTTCTATCCCGACACCTACAGTGTCTTTATTACGTTAAGAGATAGCTTTGCCTCTAAACGCGGGAAATTTACTTCCCTTTAGCTACAGTTAGTACATATTAAGTTTAGAGATAGCTTTACCTCTAAACGCGGGAAACTTTACTTATCTTTAACTACAGTTAGTACATATTAAGTTAAGAGATAGCTTTGCCTCTAAACGCGGGAAACTTTACTTCCCTTTAACTACAGTTAGTACATATTAAGTTAAGAGATAGCTTTGCCTCTAAACGCGGGAAACTTTACTTCCCTTTAACTACAGTTAGTACATATTAAGTTTAGAGATAGCTTTGCCTCTAAACGAGGGAAACTTTACTTCCCTTTAACTACAGTTAGTACATATTACGTTAAGAGATAGCTTTGCCTCTAAACGAGGGAAACTTTACTTCCCTTTAACTACAGTTAGTACATATTAAGTTAAGAGATAGCTTTGCCTCTAAACGCGGGAAACTTTACTTCCCTTTAACTACAGTTAGTACATATTAAGTTTAGAGATAGCTTTACCTCTAAACGTGGGAAACTTTACTTCCCTTTAACTACAGTTAGTACATATTAAGTTAAGAGATAGCTTTGCCTCTAAACGCGGGATGCCTCTAAACGTGGGAAATTTTACTTCACTTTAACTACAGTTAGTACATATTAAGTTAAGAGATAGCTTTGCCTCTAAACGCGGGAAACTTTACTTCCCTTTAACTACAGTTAGTACATATTAAGTTTAGAGATAGCTTTGCCTCTAAACGTGGGGAAACTTTACTTCCCTTTAACTACAGTTAGTACATATTAAGTTAAGAGATAGCTTTGCCTCTAAACGCGGGAAACTTTACTTCCCTTTAACTACAGTTAGTACATATTAAGTTTAGAGATAGCTTTGCCTCTAAACGCGGGAAACTTTACTTCCCTTTAACTACAGTTAGTACATATTAAGTTTAGAGATAGCTTTGCCTCTAAACGCGGGAAACTTTACTTTAACTACAGTTAGTACATATTAAGTTAAGAGATAGATTTGCCTCTAAACGTGGGAAACTTTACTTCCCTTTAACTACAGTTAGTGCATATTAAGTTAAGAGATAGCTTTACCTCTAAACGCGGGAAACTTTACTTCGTACAGTTATTTATACAGAGTAAATATTAAGTTGCTTACTTCGTTAATGAGTTTCCAACAATATATAAATACTTCGAGTTAATTCTTTTCGGAACTATCAAGTAATTGGTTTACGTTCTAATAGCATCAAACGAAGATAATCATTCTCGCTGGTCGCTTAAGCAAATAATACCCTTGTATTTGCCATGCTCTCAAATGGGTCATTCTACAACAACGCATCCAGTAACCAGACGCGGCTTCAGTGGGCAATTATTATTATGGCTTCTACATATTCGGACAGATCAATAATATTGCAAGGCGAGCAAGAAGCTGGTGCATTGGGAATGGACATTACTGTTTGGTATGTAGAGTGCAGGATGGTTACACGACTGAAGAATTACTATTTTCTCTGAGGAACTGAAGTAATTTGAAAAGTAGGTCACGATGAAATAATTAAATAGTGTTTTGTCCAGTTTGTCTGTCTGCATGTCTGTAACCCATAACCTCAATAAAAAATGATGAACAATTTGGTACAGGTTGAATTCCTTTATTATTGTGCTCAAAAAAAGGAGTGAAGGCGGTGTAAAGGGGGTGGGAGGGTTCAACATAAATTGCAGTCTGAAATAATAAAAGCAAAAAGCAACATTTAGAACTTAATAATTCACTTAGGCTTAACACACTGCAACAAAAATTAAATTTAAAGCACTAACCTCAGTTTAGGTAAATCAAAAAACCACAAAATATAATTTAAAGCCACATACCTTAACAAACTACATTATGAAATTTGAAATCTGAACTTTACCAGCAGACTATGAAACCTGAACTATGACTGCCCAACATACGATAGCCAGGACTCCTGTTACACCTCATTAACTCTAGTTGAAACCCAGTAAATGTAAATAGATAGTACAGTAAACAGCTTAAGAAATAGGTAAATTGTTTTTACAGGCAAATAACCAAAAGATGGCAGCACCTCGCTAAGATACTACAACTTTCTACTAAGTCTAAGTCTAAAAAAACTTTAATTATATAACAACTGCGTAACAAAATGCATTTTTATCAAATTGTTTTCTTAACAATACAATTAAGAGAAGTTAATTTACTTTTCACGAAAACTGACTCGGTTATTATCGAAGTTGGCCAGCTGAGTTTTTTTTTGTTGAAAATGAAAGCTTTTAATTTCTATCTAACTTCATTAGTCGATATTCAACTTCATGAACGGGTGCTTTAGTGGCTTATTGGCTTGCAATGTAACTTTACAAACAGGTCTATTTCGCCGTGAGGTCAATCTCGTTCTTATCTGGCAGCTAATACAATAAGATTTTAGTAAGTTTTCATATTATCACGTCACAATAAAGTAAATTCGTATTCTAAACTTCGTATTGCACAAAAACGGATTCTACGGCAACGCTAAAGGACATTCTAGACAACGTGTTCGCGAAAGGGAGTCCATGGCAACAATGAATGGCGTTCTAAGCAACAGTTGGGCAGAAACCCTCAATTAGCGTGTAACCCAATGTTTTGCATTCTGCACCAGCTTTTATGATTGACCACAATTACACGCTTAATGTAAAACCAGACCCAATCTTAAACTGTAGGTCAGAACAATCTACTCTTTAAAATATTGAAAGGAAATATACCATTTCTTCAAAAATGACTTACGTGAAAGAATTATTACCACACAAACACAATTTAATGCTCGCGCCACTAGTTCTTCTTTGCTTTTACATGCATTTCGCCATTCGCTAGTTAGACGGGCACTAGCGCTGCATTTGCACAAAAACAGGCGCTGTACCTCAGTTCAGATGTGTTAGTTTGTGACGAACTACACACGTTCGACAGCTCATGCGTGAGCACAGCAGTAAATTTGAAATTTAAGTTTTTATCTGAAAACTTGCTTAGTTTTAGTACAACACACTGAATATCTTACAGTAGCACTGTACTTCAATTTTCGCTTTCTGAAACACGTGCAACACGCTCGTGGACTATTTTTGCTGCTGAAAATTATGTTAGTTTGTGATGTCATCAATAGTTGAGCTCGCCCGCCGTTAATTAAGTTTTTAATCTATTATTTAACTATCAGAAACACTTGCACTATTATTGGTATTAAAATGTGTACTTTTTATCAGACTTGAAAATGGGGTAGTATATGAAAAATCATCCCGTCTTCCTTTAAGAACATGAGTTAAGCATCTGCATGCAGTGCTTGTTTTGGTAGTCAATACAAAGTCATTTAGTATCGTATAAAAACACAAAAATGTCATTGTTCACGCACTTCATTACATTATTTAGCATGTTTTAGAGAACCAGCATCTTATTACTAACTCAGTTACTTCATCGAAAGACAGTACTTTCAGCAAAAATGTTCAGTTTAACACAATTAAAATATGTCCAGCCCATCTCTATTGTGAATTTATGGTTGTTTATGTAATGAGCAGATCAAACAATTACTTGTGGTGTGTTGGAAATACAATTAACCTGGTTTCTACGTGGTCATTATTACTTACATGTATTTGCATAGCGCTTATGTTGAAGCAGGCTGCACAACTGCTTGTTGTGTAATACCTTGCACCTGTTCGTTATGCGGCACTTATATAAAAGGTGTACTCAGTAACTGCCTGTGGTGTCTTATAAATGTGCCCTTTATATGATAATGAAAGTAGACACATTTTCCGAGGAAAATAAGCTAAGGAGATCAATGCAAGGCGACAATGGCCTATGATAGCTACTCACGTTTTAATGACAAATATAATAGGCCACAGCCAAAATATGCAAATGCCTACTAGTAACAAATTTGACAATATGGAGAGTTGAGAGTATATATATATATATATATATATATATAATCTTTATTTGCCATTAAAATACATTGATAATCACTGATAAAAACTTTACAGAGATGATCAATCAGTGTTAGTTAATAAAAACTTACACTGCTAAAGGCAAATGCGTCAGTGCAATCTAAACTACTGTGCAGTAATGGAAAGTAACGACGAATAAAATCAAACGTATTTACAACTATGCACAAAAAATGAAAAAAAACATGATTTAATTAATATGGCCGTGGGTATATGAATTCTGAATTAGTGTGTATGTTGTCGTACTGGTGTGATGGTATTCCATATCTGGTTAATATTAGTGATTTTAATTTTGTTTTAAATGCTGATAGGGACTTGATTTGTTTAACCTGTAATGGTAGAGAATTCCAAAGTAGAATTGCTTGTTTGGCTACAGAGTTCGTTCCATAGTGGGTATTTGTCCTAATTTGTTTTAGATTGCTTGTTCTGGAATTAACGATAGGATTTGGAAGAAAGTTAGGAGTTAGCTTTAGCTACCTCTGAATACTTTAGTAACTAGGCTCTTACTTTTATACTGTAATGTATACGTTCAAACCAAAGTTGCGTTCCCATATCTATCAGTTTATTCTGCAAAAAGTACAAATTTTCTGTAGTCTACAATTACTACCTCTACAAAACTACTGAAATAAGTGCTAGAAAATAAGTGCTACAGATTACTACGTTACACTAAAAAGCTAAAAATGCATACATACATTGTTGGTTCAATATTGAGTCAAGAAAAAGCCAGAATGTCAGTAAAAGGTAGCAGTATAATTAAAAAAGTAGTCTAGCTTGTTGAACTACAGTCTAATATTTTGTGGCTTCTAATGCATATACTACCTTGAGAAAAAGTAGTCTAGCTTGTTGAACTACAGTCTAATATATTGTGGCTTCTAATGCATATACTACCTTGGGAAAAAGTAGTCTAGCTTGTAGAACTACAGTCTAATATTTTGTGGCTTCTAATGCATATACTACCTTGAGAAAAAGTAGTTTAGCTTGTTGAACTACAGTCTAATATATTGTGGCTTCTAATACATATACTACCTTGGGAAAAAGTAGTCTAGCTTGTTGAACTACAGTCTAATATTTTGTGGCTTCTAATGCATATACTACCTTGAGAAAAAGTAGTCTAGCTAGTTGAACTACAGTCTAATATATTGTGGCTTCTAATACATATACTACCTTGGGAAAAAGTAGTCTAGCTTGTTGAACTACAGTCTAATATATTGTGGCTTCTAATGCATATACTACCTTGAGAAAAAGTAGTCTAGCTTGTTGAACTACAGTCTAATATTTTGTGGCTTCCAATGCATATACTACCTTGAGAAAAAGTAGTCTAGCTTGTTGAACTACAGTCTAATATTTTGTGGCTTCTAATGCATATACTACCTTGAGAAAAAGTAGTTTAGCTTGTTGAACTACAGTCTAATATATTGTGGCTTCTAATGCATATACTACCTTGAGAAAAAGTAGTCTAGCTTGTTGAACTACAGTCTAATATATTGTGGCTTCTAATGCATATACTACCTTGGGAAAAAGTAGTCTAGCTTGTTGAACTACAGTCTAATATATTGTGGCTTCTAATGCATATACTACCTTGAGAAAAAGTAGTCTAGCTTGTTGAACTACAGTCTAATATATTGTGGCTTCTAATGTATATACTACCTTGGGAAAAAGTAGTCTAGCTTGTTGAACTACAGTCTAATATATTGTGGCTTCTAATACATATACTACCTTGGGAAAAAGTAGTCTAGCTTGTTGAGCTACAGTCTATTATATTGTGGCTTCTAATGCATATACTACCTTGAGAAGGGGTAGTCTAGCTTGTTGAACTACAGTCTAATATATTGTGGCTTCTAATGCATATACTACCTTGGGAAAAAGTAGTCTAGCGTGTTGAACTACAGTCTAATATATTGTGGCTTTTAATGCATATATTACCTTGGGAAAAAGTAGTCTAGCTTGTTGAACTACAGTCTAATATATTGTGGCTTTTAATGCATATATTACCTTGGGAAAAAGTAGTCTAGTTTGTTGAACTACAGTCTAATATATTGTGGCTTCTAATGCATATACTACCTTGGGAAAAAGTAGTCAAGCTTGTTGAGCTACAGTCTAATATATTGTGGCTTCTAATGCATATACTACCTTGGGAAAAAGTAGTCTAGCTTGTTGAACTACAGTCTAATATTTTGTGGCTTCTAATGCATATACTACCTTGGGAAAAAGTAGTCTAGCTTGTTGAGCTACAGTCTAATGTATTGTGGCTTCTAATGCATATACTACCTTGAGAAGGGGTAATGGACCAAAACATTTGTACCTGCAATAATTACCATAAGAAAAACTTCTCAATTTGTCTATAAAAACTGAACGATGAAAGACGCATCTGCTGAAATTTTGAAAATTAATTAACACTCAAAGGTTTATAAGCTTTAACAGACGCATCTGCTGAAATTTTGAAAACTAATTAACACTCAAAGGTTTATTGGCTTTAACAGACGCATTTTACCATTATCACGTGCGGCAAGTCAGAAGTTTCACTTTGTTGACTGCAATGATAAATTTATAATATCTCCCTGCAGTGCTGCATCACGGAGGCTGCGTGAGCATGTTATTCAAAGCAATTTCACAGACAACTATTATGATAATAAATAAGTTATGCTTATGCTCCATAATTATGCGAAGGCCTAGTCAACTGTTATTTATAACGGCGCAACATGTATAGTTCAATGTATAGGCCTATACTACATGTGCATATGGGATGCCCACACTGTATCTCGACACTAGGCGGAGGAGCTGCCAACGGCTAGAGGGCGGAGGAGGTCAAGTGACCCAACGGCCATTTGTAGAGGAGTAAACCTTGCAAATCAGGAGTGGAGCCCCAAAGGAGGACCAGTGCAGTATGCTCACTGACTCCGGCAGCTCCTGCAGCCAACCTGGTGCCAAACGTATCGCTCCGCTTTCCTTTGGACTACACCAAGGAGGAAGAGAGGGTTCCTGTTGTCTGGGCAACACAGGATCTCCATACACCTTGCCCAGGCGTGCGCCCTGGAGACGTTCAAAGATCGGACTGCTCAGTCACAGTCGACGCTGCAGCTCCATCAATGTGATCAATAACTGACTCTCTTGGCGCACATTCCATTGTCTTCCGAGACAGAAGGATGCCAACAACAACATGTGCACGCGATGACAATCTTTTTATCAAATAATAGAACAGCGAAGTTGTTCGATGAAGGAGCCACCTCGCGGGCTATAATCAACTTTACTCCGTACTGTCGTAGTTTCTGCTCAAAATTTAATGTACCCATTTGCAGCTTCGCAAAATTAGCCACTCGCTAACACGATTTTCCCGTTTCACAAGCAAGAAAATGCGGTGCAATTTCTAGATAATTTGCTGCTTTGCACGAGGGATTTGGGGCTGCATTATGCCGTCCGTTACTGATGCCGCAGGGTCAGAAACGTGTCAAAGTTCAAGAAAGTACTTCCTTTAGTTACAGTAACTTCTTCTTCTTCTTCATCATCTTCTTCTTCTTCTTCTTCCCAGCTTTTCCCTATTCGGGGTCGCCGTTGTGAATGAGTCTTCTCCACGCATTCCTGCTGTTGACCATCTCTTCATTTATGTCTTCAATTCCCACATGATCTTCACCGACTCTTCTTTTCAGGTGTCCATACCATCGCAATCTTGCAATGGTACTACTACTTTTACTGTTCCTCTGATATTATTATTTCTAATTCTATCTCTTCTTGTTATTCCCACCATCCATCTCAACATCCTCATCTCCACCACACCCATTTTCTTCTCTTCGGTCTTCTTTAGAGAAGCTGCTTCCAGCCCATAGATTAGAGCGGGTCGGACCACTTCTTTGCGAACTTTCCCTTTAAGTCTCACCGAAGACTCATTCATAGAAGGTTTTGGCTCAGTTTTTACAGGCGGATGCCCTTCCTATTTATCCGGGCTTGGGACCGGCACTGAGTTGGGCTGGTTTCAAGTGGCTAGGTTTCCTCTAGTTACAGTAACATACATATATAATTCGTCTTAATTCATCTGAGGGCTGTTGTCATGACGACGAACTGCTAGGCAACGGTGAGGACGCCGTACTAATGATGTGATGTAATAGTACTAACAATGAAAGGAAAAACAATGCCCAGGTAACTTAACGAGTTTTAGTAAAACTAAAGCTCACTGTTCGACATTAGCCCAGTACAGACTGTGTATTGTTAGTTGTAGATTCACCACTGAATAGTGAGCTCACTCCCTTAGTAAAATTAATTTGGTTGTATAGTGGATAGTGCGTTGTATTGGTTGTGTGTAGCTGATTATTGAAGCTTGAGGAATGGCAAAGCTATGAAGAGTCTGATTACAAAATGACACGTTTATTAAACATCAACATCATAAATATCATAGATAGCAATGCCAGAAGCCCCTGACCTGTACGCTCCGCCTCCCAGACTCAATCTAAGACTAATTTCTCCAGCTGGAGGCCCTGCACGCCTTATATATCGTAGGCGGTGTCCCGACGCCTCAATTCCTGGATCACGTAATCACGTGACACCACTCCTTAACAGGCTTCATCATACCAGCATCTATCAACATAATTATTTATCATAATCTACTGCTTTTAACATAACTTACTTTCTTATTAAATGCAACGAATAATGAGAGGATTCTTGGTGGGAAGGTGATGGGAACATGCCTCCATTTCTGCGAATGAACAAAATTCCATAAATCTTCATGAGTTAGCATACTTAGAGTCAAAGTCCAAAGCTTACACGTCGAACCACGTTTGACAATACTAAAAGTGCTTTTCATCCTGTTTGTTCCTTAAATTTTAGCTAGCATTGATAGGAACTGCCTCACAAATGCTCTTGCTAGCTTGTGAAGAGCTTGCAAGAGCACTGAACAATACCGTGCTGAGTTTCTGGCCGAGTTGGAAAATTGCATCGCCGTGGTTTGCTAAGGCAGAATTGACTTTCGAGCTGTGTTTGAGTTGACATGTTATTCACCAGCTACTGGTTTGCAGTTTGAAGGAAAGAATGAGTCACTCAGTATGTTGGGTTTATTTTACTGTTATCACTTAAACTGTTTGTGGTGTGCCAAAGGAAAGAACAAGTCACTCAGCATGTTGGGTTTATTTTACTGTTATTACTTAAACTGTTTGTGGTGTGCTAAAGGAAAGAACAAGTCACTCAGTATGTTGGGTTTATTTTACTGTTACCACTTAAACTGTTTGTGGTGTGCTAAAGGAAAGAACAAGTCACTCAGTATGTTGGGTTTATTTTACTGTTATCACTTAAACTGCTTGTGGTGTGCTAAAGGAAAGAACAAGTCACTCAGTATGTTGGGTTTATTTTACTGTTATCACTTAAACTGCTTGTGGTGTGCTAAAGGAAAGAACAAGTCACTCAGTATGTTGGGTTTATTTTTCTGTTATCACTTAAACTGTTTGTGGTGTGCTAAAGGAAAGAACAAGTCACTCAGTATGTTGGGTTTATTTTACTGTTATCACTTAAACTGTTTGTGGTGTGCTAAAGGAAAGAACAAGTCACTCAGTATGTTGGGTTTATTTTACTGTTATCACTTAAACTGTTTGTGGTGTGCTAAAGGAAAGAACAAGTCACTCAGTATGTTGGGTTTATTTTACTGTTATCACTTAAACTGCTTGTGGTGTGCTAAAGGAAAGAATAAGTCACTCAGTATGTTGGGTTTATTTTACTGTTATCACTTAAACTTAGAAAAATATGACAAAGAAATTTGCAAAAAACTGCCTATAAAGCATAAATTTAAGATGTACAACCTCTGAATAGAAATTTTCAGGCGTGGTGGTTGCCGCCATTCACTTAAAAATCGTGACGTAACTGGAAGACTTCGTGACTTTTCGTAAGCGCGTCGTATCTTTCCGTAAACGCGCGCTGTTTAGACTAATTCAAACCTCTGCAACTCACCTAATGTTCACGCAAAAATATTACAAAATTAGCTATGCAATTTTTTGTTTTAAAAACGTATTATACTTTTGAAGAAGATTGACAGTGCATTACTTTTTCTTCAAGACGAATGACATCATTGGTGGAAGAATGGGCACTGAAAATGGGAGTGTCCAAGCAGGAAGTGATCGCGTCTTATCCTACAGTTCATCCTATAACATATGGAAAGGGAATATATTCCTCTCAATACGTTACAGGATAGACTGTTTAAGAAGTAGTTCAAAGTTTGAGCCGGTTTCCTTTAATCCTTTCATTCCCAAATTATTTTTTAATAAGAAAATTTTTTTTGGCTTGGTACTTTTGTTCAGTATGTCCATCTTGTTTACACATGATAATTATTTTTTTTCTACCAGTGCCCGCGTGCTAAATATAGCCTGTTTCCCACGGTATACATTGGGATTCAATGGAAGCATAAAATTTGCTTCATTTTGCAACTGCTGATAATTTTTTAAACTATTTAAGACATTTAGTATGCATGCTATGCTGATCTGTACAAAGTCGTCTCTAAAGTACTGTACCTTGAGTAGTTTTTGTGCTATGTAGATTTTCTAGTTTGCCATTTTATCACCATTTTAGTCTATTGTTACTGGCTTAAATCAAAATAACTATTAACAGATCAAATAACTGTCAGTTTTAAAATTTTATTAATTTTAAAGGCCGAAAATATTCTCGTATCCCACGGGATACAACGGGTATGAAAGGGTTAACCTAAAATGGGAGAAAATGAATACCTGTGAACAAAAACATCAATTGTTGTCACTTACAAGCTTTAGTTCCAAGTCCTTCATGTGTGCTGCCATTTTCCATCTCCAAACCATCTCTAAGAGCGACATATATCAGTCCGAAAGAGTTCATGATTCCAAACACCGTCCCGTTAGTCCAAAATGCCGCTGCACAAACCACCCAACCCCAACCACCTTCTGGCGGCTTGTGTTCAAATTTCTTCTCCTCTCCGTATTTTCGCTCGTCGTTGCCGCTTGCCGGATGCGGTCGATCGCATTCTGGCAACGTTCCATTTTCCTGGAATACGGAGTCGTCAATGGTCTGTGTTTCAGATGCAGTTCGGTATCTGAGCAGTTGCCTTTCTGTGCCAGATTCGGGTGATCCTCCTCTACTCAACAAATGAGCATCCATTTTCACCTAGTGAAATGAACTGATGTATTAGCAAAAGTTCAATGTATGCAAACGCTATTTATGGGTTACCCGCTTGCTAATAAACTTTACAAAGAGGTCTGTTTCGCTGTGATTGTCGCTTTACGACAATGGTGAATGGTGTTCTAAAAAGTATAAAGGCAAAGAGGTGGGTAGAAGAAATTCAATAAACGAGTGACGCAATGCTTTGCATTCCGGACCAATTTTTGGATCACTCAATAATGTAGATAGCTAGAAGACTAAACCATTGTCTTTCTTTATCCTCTTTCTCTCTCTTTCTGTCTCTCTCTCCCCCTCTCTCTTTCTCTTTCTCCCTCCCCCTCTCTCTCTTTCCCCCGCCCTCCTCTCTCTCTCTTTCTCTCTCTCTCTCTCTCTCTCTCTCTCTCTCTCTCTCTTTCTGACTCCCCTCTCCCCTCTCTCTCTCTCTTTCTCTCTCTCCACCCTCTCTCTTTCTCTTTTTCTCTCTCCCCCTCTCTCTCTCTTCTCTCTCTTTCTCTCTTGCTCCCTTTCTCTTCCCCACCCTCTCTCTTTCTTCCCCTCTCTCTCTTTCTCTCTCTCTGTCTCTTCTCTCTCTCTCTCTCTCTCTCTCTCTCTCTTTTTCTCTTTCTCTCTCTCTTTCTTCCCCCCTCTCTCTCTCTCTCTCTCTCTCTCTCTCTCTCTCTCTCTATCTCTTTCTCTCTCTCTCTCTCTCTCACTCTCTCTCTCTCTCTCTCTCTCTCTCTCTCTCTCTCTCTCTCTCGATTGTCATTCAGTTCAATTAAAAAAATCATAAGTATTGAGGTATTGCTTACTTGTGCTCTTAAAAAGCTGAGAAAATTTCAAATAGAAGCCAAAATGCACAACATTGAATAAAATTGAAGCAATTAGAGCCACGAAACCCACAGGTCAGACACTTGAGGTCTCCAACAACCGTATGGTCAAAACCCTAACATGGTGAAGCTATAGTTATTGTCATGTTCGAATTGGAATTGTTTAAGGTGTGAGTAAATACAAAAAAACAAATGATAAATAGTTAAATATTTACTCTGTGCACTAAACTGTTATATCAATTATTGTTATATATTCTTTTGCAAAAGGGGTTATTATCAGGGCTGTCTTAAGACATGAGCATGCTGGGCAGTTGACCGGTGTCCCCATAGGAGCCACGGGTCCCTAGGGGCATCATACTAGGGACCACACTAATCAATGTCTGGCTATGAGTTGCTGTCAATTTATTATTATTTTTGGAATTAATGGCAGGCGAACACAACTATCAATGACATCACAAACTAACATAATTTTCAACAGCAAAAATATTCCATGAGCGTGTTGCACGTGTTTCAGAAAGCGAAAATTGAAGTACCGTGCTACTGTAAGATATTCAGTGTGTTGTAGTAAAACTAGGCAAGTTTTGAGATAAAAATTCAAATTTCAAATTTACAGTTGTGTTCACCCAGGAGCTGTCGAGCGTGTAGTTCGTAACAAACTAACACGTCTGAATTGAGAGGTACAGCACCTGTTTTTGTGCAATGCATTTCCGAAATGCAGGTGCTACTGCCCGTCTAACTAGCAAATGGCGAAATATATGTAACAGCGAAGAACTAGTGGTGTGAAAGCGAAATTACGTTTGTGTGGTAATAATTCTTTCACGTAAGTCATTTTTGAAGAAATTGGGTCTGGTTTTACATTAAGCGTGTAATTGTGGTCAATCATAAAACTGGTGCAGAATGCGAAACATTGGGTTACAAGCTAATTTGGGGTTTTCTGCCCAACTGTTGCTTAGAACGCCATTCATTGTTGCCATGGAATCCATTTCGCGAACACGTTGTCTAGAATGTCCTTTAGCGTTGTCGTAGAATCCGTTTTTGTGCAAAAGTTTAGAATACGAAGTTACTTTATTGTGACGTCATAATATGAAAACTTACTAAAATCTTATTGTATTAGCTGCCAGATAAGAACGAGATTGACCTCACGGCGAAATAGACCTGTTTGTAAAGTTACATCGCAAGTACGATAAAATTCTAAAAAGTAAAATTCTTTATAGTTACCACAATACAAGCTGCTTAGTGTTGACTTTTGTACTTAAATGTTAGGTCTTATTTTGCATTATCTTTGACTGACAAATGCCAACACGTTTGTAGGACAACAGCATACGCAATTAACAATCTTAATCAAGATTTATTCAGACTTCTATTACGGAACACAGTAATTTCATAATTGTATGTTTGAGCATACTATTAATTTATGGGTCGTTCATACGACCTTCATTTATGACGTGAAAGTGAATACCTCCGCTTCTTAGACGTTTATTAAAGCAAACCCAGATTCAATCTTAAAGTGTAGGTCAAGACAATCTACTCTTTAAAATATTGAAAGGAAACATGCTATTTTTTTCAAAAATGACTCACGTGAAAGAATTATTACCACACAAACACAATTTCACGTTCGTGCCACTAGTTCTTCATTGTTACATGCATTTCGCCATTCGTTAGTTAGACGAGTACTAGCGCCTGCATTTCGGAAACGCATTGTACAAAAAACAGGTGCTGTACCTCTCAGTTCAGATGCGTTAGTTTGTGACGAACTACACACGTTCGATAGCTCATGCGTGAGCACAGCGATAAATTTGAAATTTCACCTTAAAACTTGCCTAGTTTTAGTGCAACACACTGAATATCTTACAGTAGCACTGTACTTCAATTTTCGCTTTCACAAACACGTGCAACACACTCGTGGAATATTTTGCTGTTGAAAATTATGTTAGTTTGTGATGTCATCAATAGTTGGGTTGTTAATTAGGTTTTTAATCTATTATTTAATTATCAGAAACGCTTTTGCAGTATTAATTGTGTTAAAATGTATACTTTTTACCGTACTAGTACATGAAAAATCATCCTGTCTTCCTTTAAGCCTGACTTTGCCACGTTGAAGGTCAGTCATGCGCTCGGCATACTACTCGAGTGACCAGCGTGTACGGTTCTTGAAAATGTCCGAAGATTGACATGTTGGTGTGGACTTTATACGTGTCAATGTAATCGATATTTCCTAATATATCTTAATGAAACATAAACGTCCATTTTACATTTTTTATTCAAAATCTCTGCTCCTGGGTTATGTTTATAAAACTTTATGGCTTCAATGGCCGCCTTTTGTTCACAATGATTGGAAACAGTTTGGTCATAAGTCATAGGTCATTTATTTCACGTTACACATTTACAATAGTTTCATGTACAATATCTAGTGAAAGGGCCTACAATGGATATAATACAAATAAGAAATACTGCACAGGAAAAGCCTCAAACACTGTTCACCTATGTACGAAGGTAAATGTGTTGAGGGCAATCAAAAAGCAGGACTTGTTAGATTGTCCCACACAGTGAAAGAAAAAAGGAATTGAAATAATCTGAAAATTTAAAGTGAATCGCATGATAAAAAAACTTTTAGTGCTTAAAATGGAATGATGTAATGAATGAAGCTCATATATGGGATGATATAAAAGATAGAAAGACTATTAAATGTTAATAGTATGTAAAATTAAGATAAGTTGATTAAGATAATACCACTGTTTTGCAACCACTGTGAGGATGGATACTGATAGAAATTTTGCTCACTAATACTTACTTAAAATTTGATTTGGTTGCCCAAACGTACATTTCAGGGCGTATCCAGGTTCTAAAGTTATGGGGAGCAGGGGCGTATCCAGGTGCTAAAGTTATGGGGAGCAAGCAGTTAGAAACTCCCCGCGACACGTACCAAACAATCTTTAATGCATTTGTAATAAGTTTTAATTTTATGTTTAAAATCGAAACATGAAGAAGATTCAGTTTTAAAGGAAGTACAAAAATAATGTAATGATTCCAAAAAAATCTTCCAAGGTTTGTTTAAAAAATAAAAGATTGTTTTACTTTTTATTCCATAAGTGAATTAAAGAGTTAAAGAAATTGTTGAAAAGGCGGCAGTTCTTTGAAAATGTGCTCGGGGGGGAGTTGTGTTGGCGGTTGTGCTCCCCTATTAGCTACGCCACTAACACATTTCATTTTACTCTCTCAAAATAGCTAGATGTATTACGTAATTAGGTTTTACCACCAGACCTTGCAGAGTTTTGCTAACTGTCAACTGCTAGTGTTTTTCTTAATGCTTTTATGCAACATGTAATAATAATACAGACAGAAACACGCAAATGTATTTTTTTCGAAAAATGTTATATGTGCGAAGTGTGAACGCCTTGCATGTGTGAACGTGTCCGATGTCCAGTAAAAGATTAACAATCTTTGTAGCGTTATTATAAGTAAAGATTATGACTTATAGAGAAACATGTTAATGGTATGGCAGTGACATAGCTTACGGTAACCCAAAGTTAGATTTGATGCACATATCTAAACAGTTGGATATTTAACGTTTACTAGTCCACTTATATACACTTGACCTCAGGTTGCAGAGTATACACCTAATTGATAAACACAGGCTGCATAGCTTTACGGAGAACTTATGTGGACACATCGTCTGATATAACATGACGGGTCAATGCCATGTCACTGATGTTTGCGAATAATGTACGCGTGATATTTTTTATTTATTTATTTATTTATTTATTTATTTATTTATTTATTTATTTATTTATTTATTTCAGCTCGTAGATGTTACATGTTTTAAGCTATGAAAGTACAATTACTAATAAAAATAATTGTACATAAACTTATATAAAAAATTAAAAACCGGAAGTAGTTAAAAATATATATATATGACATACGTTAAGAGAGCATATATTAAAATTTTATATCAACGGGCAAAAATTTTAGAGCATATAAAGCCATCAGTATGTAAATTATATATTTAAAAAAACCTAAGAGCATCTAAGATTATATGGGCAAAAGTTTATAATTTCCCACCAACAGAAAATTAGTTTGTCAAGCGAATTAGGGTTAGAATTGGGAATGGGGTTATGGTTAGGATTGGGACTGGGGTTATGGTTAGGATAGGGACTGGGGCTAGGGTTAGAGTTAGGGTTATGGTTGGGATTGGGGTTAGGGTTAGGGTTAGGGTTAGAATTGGGAATGGGGTTAGGGTTGGGATTGGGGTTAGGGTTAGGGTATTTAAATCGTGTGGGGAATTGTAAATGTCTACGTACTTTTACGCAAAATAACTTTAAATGATTAATAACATTTTCTACAAAGATTGTAGAAGCTGGAATACCACATACACATCTTACCATAGCTGTGCTGTAAGCAGATTTTAGCCTATTAATAGTTTGTCCAGAGATTAGAATAATAAAATGACAAGCTGTGTGACTTAAACACGATACGTTGTACATTCCTTGTACAGTAAGAAAATTGTATCTGCTCTGAAATAAACGAAGTTGATAAAATAAATTTTGGTGAGATATAACTGAGAATTCTTGTAAGTTTAGAAAAACGATACAAAATCAATTAAAAAATCAATCACAACTTTTTGCCTGCTCGCGACAGCAAAGTTTCGTGTGATTTTATCTATTCTCTATCGATTGACTGCTAGTCTGCCATTTTGTTTGTTTAATGTTCATTGCAAATCGATCTGCACTTCTAGACGGGACTCTCAATTGCGTCTCCATTGGCTTTTTCTGCTGCAGAAATTTGTAAAATAAGCGCGAATCTTGTGCTCAATTATATGTGACGACACTGAGTTTTATTGTAGCAGTTGGAAAATTTCTTCATATCGAGATCTATAGCTCTCATATAACACCGGAGCCTACAATTGACGTAGATGGTTGTGGCAGTATCAGAACCTATCTGATAAATGCCTCACAATAGAAGCTAAACTGAACTGAGTTTTTATTTTCTCCCCTTCATGCGAACACGTTTCCCTCCCTCCCCATGACAGCATGGCAGACAAAGTCATTTTCCTGGCGGTCACGTATCCATTTGCTACGTACATTAGATGTTATTTAATCTCGGTCCATTCACCACTCACGTGACCCCTCAGCCATGTCATAGCCTCATGTATACTTACATGCTTCCTTATAAAAGCAAAGATCGCAATTCTCAAGTAACATATTCTTGAAAAAATTCCATACACGCGAGGTAACACAATATTTTATGAAATCAGGTGACGGCATCGCCGGAAACTAGATGTGGCAAGCAGGGGGGGGGGGGGGCGCAAAAATTTTCTGGGAGGGTGGGCGAAGTATCCGAAGTGGTTAAATAATTGTTAAGCCAATTTTAACCCCTTTTATACTGCATGCAGGCCTATAATTAGCATGTGTGTAGGACAGAGCAATAATGAGAAAATTAACTCTCAGTTAACCTAACGTTATTAATGTGCCTCTAACTAAATTGTTATTTACAGAAATTTATCACACACAAGTTTTAAGAAAATAATACACTGAAGCTACCAAACATTTTTTTACCCAATTCTATTTCATATTGAAAATGATTACATGCGAACTGCAATTTTCACTGCAAAAAAATTATTTGTCCGATTTTGCAGGGGGGGGGGCGCAAATTTTGACAGGGGGGGGGGCGCCCTCGCTCCCCCTAGTTCCGACCCTGGGTGACGGGTAAACTAAGCAATTAAAGGCACGATCAACAGTTTCTGTTAAATAAAGCGTCGATTTTTTGTAGCTGTTGTAGAAACATGGTTTGTGAAAAAGGCTTTTGTCAATATATGTAGCAACATAAACCAAACTCCTTTAATTACACAAACACTTTATTTTTGACTCTCTTTTCTGTACACTACGTTGTGACTACTAGATTAAAACTGTAAAAGCTCAAATCAGTTGAAACTGGTTAACCTTGGGTAATGCAAATCAGAAACCAGTCAGGTGAGAAAATGATTCACTGTAGTCTAACTTGCTGTAAAGTTGTAATGTTGCTAAAAAGTTTATAAAAGTTTGTAAAAGCACTAAGGCTCTTCTTGAATCTTACGTATAAATCTATTTTTGTCTATTAGATGTATATTCTTGTGGGAACTTTTGCTGAAAAACAATTTTTTTATAAGGTGCAAACTCACTTTCTATAATGTCCAATACTGAACATGATTCTTATATTACAGGCAACACAGTCAGCAAAATGGACATAATGATTTCACTCAGAAACAATTGTGAGGTATTTTCAATGAGTTGCTTAGTAGTTCATAAATTTGTCATGGTTTTTGGTTTTTGTTTTTTTGCTGTTGTTGTATTTCTGCACGTTTATGTATTTTTTAATATAGTTGTGTCTGCTGTCATTAGCGTCTTTTTGAGAAGGGTGGTTGACTCGATAACCTTTGGTTTTTCGCCACCCTTTCTCCCATGTTCGTTTGTATTTTTGTGTATTTTATTGTCAAATTATTGTAAATTTATGGAGGAAAATAAAATTACTATTGCTATTACTATTACTATTACTATTACTATTGCGATTACGATTACGATTACTGCTACTGCTACTGCTACTGCTACTGCTACTGCTACTGCTACTGCTACTGCTACTGCTACTACTGCTACTACTACTACTACTACTACTACTACTGCTACTGCTACTGCTACTGCTACTACTACTACTACTACTACTACTACTACTACTACTACTACTACTACTACTACTACTACTACTACTACTACTGCTGCTACTGCTGCTACTACTACTACTACTGCTACTACTACTACTACTACTACTACTACTACTACTACTACTACTACTACTACTACTACTACTACTACTACTACTACTACTACTACTACTACTACTACTACTACTACTACTACTGCTGCTGCTGCTGCTGCTGCTGCTGCTGCTGCTGCTGCTGCTGCTGCTACTACTACTACTACTGCTACTACTACTACTACTACTACTACTACTACTACTACTACTACTACTACTACTACTACTACTACTACTACTACTACTACTACTACTACTACTACTACTACTACTACTACTACTACTACTACTACTACTACTACTACTACTACTACTACTACTACTACTACTACTACTACTACTACTACTACTACTACTACTACTACTACTACTACTACTACTACTACTACTACTACTACTACTACTACTACTACTACTACTACTACTACTACTACTACTACTACTACTACTACTACTACTACTACTACTACTACTACTACTACTACTACTACTACTACTACTACTACTACTACTACTACTACTATTACTATTACTATTACTATTACTATTACTATTACTATTACTATTACTATTACTATTACTATTACTATTACTATTACTATTACTATTAATATTAAAGCAAACTCGGAATCAGTTCACGACATGGTTGATATTTTTACTTTTATTTGCGAAAACGCCTACCAAATATCCAAGTCAGTTAAACAACAGCAGTAGGTTTTTTTACTCACCTTTAAATATGTACAATAAGTAAATCTAATTCGCCTCTCATAATCGATCTGTACACATTTTCAGTTAGTTAACACATTTAACCATTTAGCACACTTTCAGAAATTACTATCATAAGTACGTTCCCTTTATCTTGTCACTTCGAGGGCAGTGGCAAAACGCGATTTCTTTTTTCCAAATAAATTGCACACTTTCATGTACAAGTTGCACTTTCTTAGTACAAGTATGATGTTATGCCATGAAATCAGTGAATCCAAAGGCTCGATGAAATCAAATTTTAGTAAATTGATCGTTGCGACAACTACTGTTACATTAAGATCAATGTTATGCAGTTCTTTAGTTCTTAGTTTGTCTTGCAAAGCATATCAGTCGATTTATGGACCCCACGCAACCGAGACGCCTTCGTTTTAATCAGCTGATCAGAGATCGCGCAATGTGCAGTACAGGAAAAATACTACTACTAGAGTTTTATGTAACTGTCTATAGATGGCGCCACATTGCAATTGAAAACCGCACATTACACGTGACTCCTCTTGGAGCCAACATTAAATCCAAGAACACACAATATTAAACAAACACGCACTAATAACAAATACGGCAACAATTCTATCACTAAACAAGGAGTTCAACTTTGGAATACCCTGCCATCAAATTTAAAACAAATCAAGTCTTTCGACGAATTCAAATCAAAATTAAAAATACGTACATTAAATCGTTTTGAAAACCCTACATACGTAAACGATAATATATATTCATCCACAAATTTTGTTTACCCACGTCCATTTTAAATTCTATGTATATATTGTATATAGTCTATTATAATTTGCATGTAACATTATAATGTATATTTTGTTTTAAATTTTTGGCACAGTAGTTTTTAGTTTGCACTGGACGCATTTGCCTTTAACAGTTGTGTGAATTTTATTCTCATGCGGCGATGTTCTTTTATGCTTTTATAGTTATGAATATCGATTTTTTATGACAAATAAAGATTATTATATATAGTATTTATATATACAGCTAGTATATATATCTAGCATTTAAATGACAAAAAACGGGTAGCTGAAGTAGGTTTCAGAAAGTGTGTTCTTCATTTTAAATATCCCACAATACTGTTCAGACTACGCCATTATATGACGTCATATACGTTTAAGGTAAATCAGGGGAAGAAAAGGTAATGTTAAATTATGTCCCCAAAAAACTTTCCGTGCAAAGTTATATTAATTAGCATTTCGCTTACCTGCTTAATTGACTTATGTAACTAGAAAAGAAAATTATTAATCATTTAAAATGTTTTCACTAATTGGAAAAATGTCGCTGACTCACCCTCCAGGGTGCACCACTTACTAATCAAAAATGTATTTTTAATCATATTGACAACTTACAGTAATTTAAAATTTTACTTCATTAGTGACGTGTGCGCTACGAATTCTCTGATTATTTTTTCAAACTTTAAACAATGTTATCTAAACTTGTTTCAAACGACCTACTATTAAAATGGCTGCATCTAACGGTCATCGCGGGAGTTTAAATTTAAATGTTTTATACAGCGTGACTGCCGATTGAAGTCCCGCGCGCAAAAAGGCAGTACGTAAGTGATATAAAATTTCAAAACGAAATTTTTGAGCTTTATGTAAATGGGGGTTTCTTGTGTTTTAACGTCTGGACCGGAAACTTTCTCATTATCAAAAAAAATTAAAAAAGATTAAGATCAATAAGATCTATATAATTCAAATTAACTGTTTTAGCTTGATTAAAAACGGCTAGGTAACATTCTAGGTAGAAATTATCCAAATTTTTAAGATAATATCCAAAAGCACACTTCGGAGAAACCAGTTAATTCATCAGAAATCTTACTGCCTTTACTATTACTTTTCTTTTGCGGCCACAGTGTGGCGCTCTACAAGTAAAGCACACATTATTTGACAGATGAAACATCAAACTGTAGTGTTTTACATACTTGCGGAAGTGCATTTGTTATATTATAAGCATCTAAAAGCCTGTCGCTATTTTGATATATCATGTAATTCCTTGATTAAAAAGTTACAAACTGTTACCAAGGTAAACTAGTAACTCAGTTTTAGTTTTTCGTGTTACCTAAAGACATGGTTATCTCAGGTGTGTTAGTAATAGTGCTAACGTAGTCTTCTTCCAGCAGACAGTTGCTCGGATAATTTAGCCATGGTTTTGCAGCAAAGGCTTTCAAGTTTCTTGGCGAGAATCTCGTTTTCCATTCTTCTACGGTGCATTTGTCAGTCATAATGGCTATGTAACAGTCAACATTGATCAGATTTTCCATCAGATTTCCATTCAACAGTTTTGTTGCTCCTTCAAATGTAATGGCGTAGGCTGTTGTCCAAACCGTATAACCAGGTATCTCTAGAAGATTAAATCCT
>JAQGDQ010001468.1:27500-39331 GCA_030141605.1 Tubiluchus corallicola
GCTTCCTTTTAGCGAACAACAGTTAACATATTTCAGTAAAAAATTATAAGTTTTTGTTCTCTGTTTAATCATATGAACGATTTTTTTGTTTTATTAAAGCTACAGTGATACGCATAATTATCATAACTTATCGGTGTTCACAAACTGTGAAGTGGTTAATGCCTATTACAGCCTATTAATTATAAGGTTCATAATTACCTTGTGTAAAAGCATTGAATGCAGGAAGATATTTAAACGCGCCTAAAAAACTGTTTCCGCATGAAATGAACTTTCTTGCTGCATCACGAAATCGATTTTTTACTGAAAATTTTACGATTCTGTAAAAACACTTTCTTGCGTTATTGTCGTTGCTTCGTCTGTGTGAAACGGGCTTTATTGCACTTGCAAGCACCGCTTTATAAAATACACCATAAGTTGACTGCAAAATTGTAAGATTCGTTTGAAATGTTAGCGGCATAGCGATATACACGGCTTAGTGAACTTACGGCAAGCGTGTTTTTTCTTAGGCAAAATATATTTTTATTGCTTTTGCTATTCCTTATTTTTGCTTACGCCTGCCAATATATTTATTTGCAGATTTACAGAAACTACATTAATTAGTATTATGTACCCTGAAGTAATGTATAGAGCATCTAGTCTGTATAACAAATGGTTGAGTTACATGTTCTTCACTAAAATTGAAGTGGGTTGTGGCAACAATTATGTAACTTAAGGATTTTTTGAAATAATCGTCTATTTTTCTGTTGTTATTGTAATTATTACGTTGTGATTTAACTAACGTCTATGAACCCATTATTGTTTTTACATAATTATGATAATATTGATGTGTACGAAATAAGTGTTACTGTATAGGGCTATAAATTATAAATTAAATTTTCAGATTATTTTCATTACTTTTTTTCTTTCACAGTGTGGGACAAGCCCTGCTTTTTGATTGCCCGCAACACATCTATACTTGTATATATATATATATATAGCAAAACTAAACTATGGTATATCTAAACTAGTTATTTTCTCAATGTAAACTGTATACGAATTTACTAAGCAACATACAACAGCGATAATTCTCTTGTTTATCTTTCAACCCCACAGTGTTTTGAGAGTCAAGTTAGTATATTTGTAATGATGATGTTGTATTAAAGGAAGTAGCAATATCACTATCTTTGTTTACCATAGTTGATCTACGTCTAAAGACAATTTAAATCATTTTTTCCAAAATTTGCTTCCTATTATGTTTCTTACTGTTTGTTATTCATTGAATTATTGATAACTTTTTGTTTCTTTTAATGTATTAATTGTGTATTTGTGTTGATGTGAAATAAATAAACAAATACATAAAAATTATGAGAATTTTGAAGCATAGTTTCGCAACCTGATGCCAGATGGCGCAGTCCCAATTAACAGCAGTGAAAAGTGAAAACCACATGGTGAGAAGTAAAAACATTTCCAGCGTGAAATGTATCAGAATTCTGAAAGAGTTTTCGTGTTAATATTAAAGAAATTCTTTTGCGTTTTAATTTATAAATGTTACTGTTAGCTGCGTGCTAATTTGTACACGTCAACATTTGAATAATAGTTCAAATGAATACGTTAATTCATCTGGTCACTTTGCAGTTGGTAGCTGGAACAATTATACGACAATCCTAAGTAGATTTCGTCTAAAGTACATCAGTGAATATAGTGTTGTGTGATATAAGACTAGTTGAATTGATGCACTAGTCGTTATACTGATGCAAAGTTTTGCTGTGAACAGATTTTTTGTGTTGCACCTTTCTGTTATTTAGGTCTTTGCCTTTTTTAGAATTTTTAGAATTTATTGCTAGATTTACTATGGGCATACGAGTTTACAATAATAGTTTACACAGAAAGCATTATAATGTATATGGTACACTAGAGATTTTTGACTCACTAAAATATTGAGTCATTGAAAAATTACAAAAGTAAAAACATGTGCAACATTAAATTGTACTGGTCACCAAATGGTGCCGCAGGCGTTATACGCTTTCTCGAAAATAACCATTACTGTCACTTTAATAAAAGAAAAACTTTATTAATTTTTACTTTAATATGTTAACTGCTTGTTTGCTAAACAAGAAAGCAGTAATCAGGCAGTTAAATCATAATGTAAATTCCACGAGGAATCCTCTCAAAAATGGAATGTGTTTTATTTCTACTAAGTAGCAAAATTCCTCATGAAGAGGATGCATAGCTTCTAGCTGGCTGCAGAATTTCCCATGAGGAAAATGGCGAGAAAAATTTCTCATTAGACAAAAGTAATGTTCTCCATTTTCCTGAGTGTCACTAAGTTAAGTGAATCGAATAAAGCAAAATTCGAATATTCATTCCACATGAAACATTCATATGCTTGCGCCAACAATCGGCAAATGTCAGCAGCTTTTTCTAAATAATTACTGAAACAACCAGCAGTTCAGTCTTTATTTTTGTATTATCTTCCTTACGAAAATCTTGCACTTTAATTGACTTACAAATTTCTTGATTTACTAAGTAGATTTACTAAACAAGAAATTCTTAAATCAATTGGGTGCCTAGCTG
The DNA here is from genome assembly GCA_030141605.1 of Tubiluchus corallicola. Classification (NCBI taxonomy): domain Eukaryota; kingdom Metazoa; phylum Priapulida; class Priapulimorpha; order Priapulimorphida; family Tubiluchidae; genus Tubiluchus; species Tubiluchus corallicola. The sequence goes on from JAQGDQ010001468.1 coordinate 30,054, forward strand.
TTCAGACGTCCAAACAATAACTTGGGAAAGTTTCAGTTTTTAGTTTACTGTTAAGTGCGATTATTGGATTAGGGACGTGTGGGATTTTTTTAGAGGACAGGTCCCCAAATCCATGATTTTCCCAAGCCTATTAATTTTATAATTTGATTTTATTCACTCTTTATGCAACTTTTACAGATTGTTATGAAGACGAAATGAAGATTAACGGATTTGGTAAAATCTATAGAGGAGTTGTGTCCAATTGTCCACCCTTATTTTAAAATGACGGTAAAAAGATTATAAATTTTATTTGGTTTGATTGTTTAAATTTATCAGAGGTAATGAATCTACAGGAACCAATGTAATGCAACTCGTTTGGGTGAAACCGGTATTTCTGCTGTCAGTGCACGACTTGTGTGGATAATTAACAGATGTGCATTTCTATAGTTCGCGTTACTTCATACAGTTAGCATCACATCTTTCTCTTTCTTTCTATTCTCTACTAACCTTTCTTTTCTCATCAAGTAGAAGAAAATTAGTTGCACGATTAATGGTATGACTATAATTAAGAACTGATATAAAGAATATACACACTGTATTGAAATAAACTAATAATGACTTACGTTGTTAGAGCCTTTAGCAGTTATAAGACAGCAATGAGCAAGTAGACTTTATGAACAACATGTGACAGCAATAAATTCATAAGGAATTCACAATCATAATTTTTTAAAAAAATAGAGAAATATGACGGAGAGATCCAAAAGACAGGAAAAATGTCATACAACTGCAGCCATAGCTCATGAAAACTCAAAATGATAATGTATTGAAGGATATTAGGTGCTTCAATTTAAAAGAGTGACTACTTTAAAAAGTTAAATGCCTACTAAATCAGCAAACAGGTGGCAGCACCGTGCCAGTAATTGAAAACTAAATTATAGGCAAAAAATGATCTACTAAGGCTGCTAATTGTCATAACCTTCGCAATATCCAGTTGGGAGAGCTTAAGGGATGCATGTAGTGGGCAGTTAACAGAGGGAAAGTGAAAGAGGAAGCGTCAGAAAAGGTCTCACGTGAGAGGATGTAAAGACTTCCGGAAAGTGTGCAATCATAATTTTAGTGGATTTGCTTTTTGTTTCCAGGAGAGAAGATTCTCCGACAGGATCAAGCATCGTGCTAAGCGTGCCTTTGTGATGCCAACAAAAGACGATGTTTTTAATAACATTGCAGAGACACCTAGAAAGTTAAAACATTTAACACCAAAGAAAAAACTAAATAATTATATGAAAGAGTATGTATTTATAAATGTGTGCTTGCATAGCAAAAATTGTCCATAAGTTGGCAATTAAGTTTTTATAGTTATTCACACATCCTGAATCTCCATTTCATGAGGATAATTTTGATACCAAGTTCATCACTCTATGTTATTTCTAAGCTGAGATAATCGAAGTTGAGGTGCAGGCTGTGCCCTGAAAAACGTAATCTTGAGAAAATCACTATTAAATTTAGCCATTTTTTCTTCATCGCATTTCTGCAAAACACTTAGCAACTGCACAAATGTTGGTTGCTATGGGCTTTGTAAGAACACACGGAAGTTATGTTTAAATCCAGTAGATGGCTCTGTCTGAGAAAGATCCGGGCTTGAGAACAGAAAATGGCAGCTTCCACATGTTGCTATCGGAGTTTGAATGGCAAATACAAGTTTTTTACAATTGCATTACTAGTTTCTAGACAGGTAAGTGAGTATGTGGTTATAAAATTAGATTTTTACTACTACTTAAACATTTTCTTGACAATTCGATGTTAGAATATTAAAGTCCAATGTATTTAGCATTTGTTTTTATAAAAAAAATTGACATTTGACCAAATTTTTGGTGCATTCCAATTGCACCATCATAACGTAGTTTTAGACTTATGAACGATTTTGGTTTGCAGGCAGACAAATGTGTAAAAATTTTTTACTATAAGGAAAATGTTATCACTAGTTACTAAATTATAGCAACCTGCTTTTGTGTTTGTTATATACTAGATTTGAAAAATAATGTGATTTTTTAGACCATAGTTTATTGAAACTTAGGTTTGTTGTCAATTGCAACTGCCAAAGTGTTTAATGGCTTATGAGCTCGGCTAACAATTATTTAACAATGAGGTATAGTGAGATTGTAACAAAGTAAGTTAGCGCATTGTGACTGCAGATTTTCTAATTTCATTTACAGGACACACAGGTACAATGCAGACGAGTGTAATGCGCTTTCAGACCCCTCCAGTTTGAGCGACTTCATTGATGATGACGACAGTGACGATCCTAGTAGTGTAACTTCTAATAATGATGTAACTATCCTACTGTATTTACGTTTGTGTTGTGGGATTTTTGTGGCATTGGCTATTTGAACTTGGACTTTAAATATGTGCAGGAATGAGAATTTTCCGCGGAATTGAGAGTTTTTGGAAGACCAGTAGTGCCATTTTTGTAAATCGTGTAAATTCGTTGAGAAAATTTTTACGGACCCTGTACATTATTTCACAAGCTGACCGCTAGATGGCAGGCCGTCACTTTGTTTACATCACGTAAATCAGTGTAACCACGTGTATCTCTATGTATAAAAACATAGAATCAATTGTGCGGAGTTATTTGAGTCAATTGCAGACAGTTTTTATATACTTTTGCATAGCAGCGGCCAGTACTTTGGCATTTTTGAGACAATTAGGTATCATGTATCCTTGATAGTTGGGTATTTTAAATTATGCATGAAACAAGGTAATTGATATTTTAAGTCCACTTAGAGGCTCTCTATGGTCACAAAATTGCAATTCTTTGCTGTTTATGCCCAAGTCTCACTATTTAATTTTCTTCTATACAGATAAAAGAAGTGAGTGGTGATTCTGGCACGGAAGTGAGTCAATCAGCTAATTCATTGAAGCAGAAATCGCATAGTTTGCTCGTGAGTGACACTGATACTAGGTGATTAAATTTCTTCAGTTTTTCGTGTAATATTATTCTACCCACCATTTAATTTACAAAATGGAATGCCTTTAAACAGACAACAAACAATTTAATGAATATGTTTTTGTAGTTGATGAGCGAGGTTGTCACTTTTGTGGGCGTACTGTGAAAGTCATGTTTGAGGTTGTAGATCGAATCACTTTGTAGAAAAAGAATAAACAACTATACTACATATCTGCACAAAACTGAAAAGCGTTTATTAAACTACATACACATACGTAGAATGACTGCTACACTGAACACTGAGAACAAGAGTGTCCTGCACTGATCACTGAGAGTTAGACAGTGACTAGAAAGTAATTCCAGTCAGTATATATAGGTATAGGTAATTATGCAAACTTGGCTTCACAAAAACCATTACTGTAAAATAGGGAGAGATCCAGTGAATATGCATACTAGGGGTGAGTTTAGCTAGTAAAATGTAAAAGGATTAGTTAATAGATGGCAGCACCTAAAAATATACAGTTACAATTTCCACACATACAGTCTGCACAGACGTGTTGTAGCATGATTTGAATACATAGCTAAGTTGTATGTTGTCTACAGTACATATTTTTCTTTGATCATTACTGATTGAGAATTTTTGGTAACCAATGTTTATCACACATAATTTTAAGATTTTTCTCCACCAAGAGCTTCTTGGAACTCATACAATCATTATTTATATCTTTATTCCCCGCAAACATTCCGTTTACTCATTAGGCTTGCGCGCTAGTTGTGTTTGCAAATGTTTCAAAAACTTAATGCCTTAACATTGTTAATTAATTTTTTTTGTTGAGTAACGATTGATGAGATTCAATTGATTCATAAATATAGATATAAAAACGTCTATGCTTATATCAGCGCATTGCTGCAAAAAAGGCTTTAAAATTCACCGTGAGATATCAGCTGAATTGTTCAGAAACTGCTTTTATTTATAATAATGCTATATCTCATCTTACTTGGAAGCTGATGTATTGTGTTTAAAATCAATTTATGTCATAATTTCTGTTGATCAGCAGATGCAACTTGCATTTGTTCACAGCAATTAATTCTTTCTGTGCAATCAAACCTGTTCTAATGACAAATCATTGCATTTAATGTATTTCGGTGATAATTCTCTTTTGTATGAAACTTAACATAGCTAGTACAATGTAAAGTTGGACAAGTTATGAAATTTGATTACTTCCAGACTTGTCATACTTGCATTATGTAGCTTTGTTATTTGTGTTTACCAATAGATGGTGCTAGAAAGTCATTTGTTAAAGTACTCGAGTGTTTATCGCTTTTTTTCGGTCAGCATGGATGAAGAAAATGCAGAAGAAGAGACATGTCGTATATCAAGCAGAGCTCGATATTTGAAGAAACGTGCGGCAATAGAATCAGACTGTGATACAGACGGTAAGACAATGCCTTTGGTTTCAGTTATTCAGTGCAGTTTACTCGTCTTGCATGCTTAACATGACATGACATAACATAACATAGCATTACATGACATGACATGACATGATATAACATAACATAGCATAGCATGACATTACATGACATGGGATGACATTGCATGACATGACATGATATGACAGAAGGATTCCAACAACAATTGTAATTTTAAACAAACAAACTAATTTAAACATAACCTCGATAAACAACAAAAAATATTGTTTTCTTACGAATATCCTAAATTGTCGCAGGTCAAGGATATGCCGATAATGGCTTTTAAACACGTGACAACTGACAGCACGTACTGCAGTGAGCTACTGTACTCTTTCTACCCAAAGTACATCGTCTTATCTCAAACATGTGCGCAGGACCCCATGCGTACAGCAGCCAAACGTCGCGTTGTTTGGGCTGTGAAGCAAATTATACTTCCCTCACATGCGCTTCGGTTCCGTACACGTATAAAGAAAGAACTAAAGGAAAAAGATTATTATATTGAATATTATCGATAATAATGAGTGAAAACAGGGGGTGCTGCAGTACCACAGTACGTATACACGAGCAGCCACTGCTATGAAGCCTTGTTTTTGTTCAATAGACTGGTGACTGCAGATACTATTGTAACCTTGCCTACCAGTAACATTAAAATAGTTGAATCTGATAGTTTTTGAAGCACTAGAATTTTGTACAGCTTGTTAATGGAGTCTGCTTGTCCAGTGCTTATAAACCTGAACCTACTATTTAGACGAGTCAGTTGTTCCGGCGAAGAAGAAGAAGAAGAAGAGGAAGGATGCACACTTGAGCAGTGACGATGATGATGAAGAACAAGATATGGAAATCGTAAGTACCGTGTACTAGATGTCTTGCATTCACTATATTTTGATAGTTAGTTAAATTATTGAACAATGAATTATAATGCCCTTGAATTTGATTCTTACATTTTTATTTATTTTCATTATTTGTATCAAGTATGGCAGGGGTGTGCAAATTATCTGACTAGCAGGGCCACATTAAACTTTCTTATCCATGATTCTGATCTATAAGAACACTACATCTGATGAATCGATGAAATAGCCACTGATTGAGGCCTGTACTACTGAGCCTAAGCTGAAACTAAAATCTGGGAATATCAGGGGTGACCACACTTTTTCAGCTTGCTGGCTACTTACAAATTGGTCTGCCCAGTCGTTTTTTTTGGTCATTAAGGTAGATCATTTTGACTTGGTTATTTTATAATTTTATTTTTAATTTATTTTGTAAAATACCCAAGTAAAAATATTCTACCTGCTATGACCAAGAAGACTTAGTATGGGTACCCTTTAAGTAAGCATAACTCTACTAGCATGTCACAGCCTCTGTAGTGTAGCTTGTGTAAGTTTTCTTGGAAATGTAGTAGCAGTGGGAACAAATATTCTATTATTTCATTAAGAATTATACAGGGAAATGCGTTTTTTAAATCTGAATGTTAATTAATTTTAGCAACGGACGCCATCATCGAGAATGCAGTTGTTGAAAGAGAGGAAAGAGTCATCAAAGCCAAGCAGCTCCTTATCCTTGCTGAAACTGCAGAGAGAGAAAAGGCGGAAACGTGACAGCGGTTTAAATGATGTTAGCTAAAAGTAATGTAGTAATAGTCATCTCCTAGTCAAGTTTATTTTATGCAAATCTATCAACATTTTTTTTGCAAAAGATTCCCAATATTTGTGCCTGTAGGCTTCTTGCGTGCTGCTGTGAAATTTCTTAATATGACAAGATAGTAGCACTTCATATGAAGCTGCATTTTGGAACACTTGAATAACCGTTTATTAAAGGATAAGAAAAGAGAAGTAGGTTTCAGAAAAACCGCCTTAAAAAATCATATTACTTTTTAGCAATTTTATGCGTATATCTTACTCGCGTTGAAAGGAATTTTAGTTTGTTTTCATTTTAAATCTCCCGCAATACTGTTCCGAAGTCGCCATTACATGACGTCATGTACCAAACGTAAATGAAGGGAAGAAAAAGCAATGTTAAATTATGTCTCAAAAGACTTTCCGTGCAAACCTATATTACTTAGATTTTGGCTTACCTGCTAGAAAGACTTATGTAACTAGAAAAGAAAATTATTAATTATTTAAAATGTTTTCACCAATTGGTGAAATGTCGCTGACTCAACCCTCCAGGGTGCACCACTCACTAACCAAAAAACGTATTTTTAAGCTTATTGACAAGATACAGTAATTTTAAATTTTATTTAGTCAGAGACTTGTGTGCTACGAATGCTCTGATTATTTTTACAAACTTTACAAAATGTTATCTAAACTTGTTTCAAATGACCTGTCGTGAAAATGGCTGCGCCTAGCGGTCATCACGGGAGTTTAAATTTACATTTTTTATACAGCGTGACTGCCGATTAAAGTCCTGTATGTAAAAAAGCAGTACGTAAGCGATATAAAATTTCAAATCGAATTTTTTAAGCTTGATGAAGGGTTTTCCTGTGCTTTAACCTGTGATAACATTAGACATATAGAGAACAAGTGTTTTTTGTTACACTCATTGGCTTGAAGAAACCAAAAAGCTAAATGTCTGCTTCCGTAGCAAAATTGTACACAAGTCAGCAATTAAGTTTTTCTAGTTATTCACATACCCTGAATCTCCATTTCATGGGAATCATTTTGATACCAAGTTCATCACTCTATGTTATTTTTAAGCTGAGATAATCCACGTTGAAGTTGAGGTGCAGGCCATGCACTGAAAAACATAATCTTGAGAAAATTGCTGTTAAAGTCAGCCATTGTTTTTTATCGCGTCTCTACAAAACACGTAGCAACCACACGAAAGTGTGGTTGCTATGGACTTTGCAAGAGCACATTGAAGTTATGTTTAAATCCAGTAGATGGCTCTTCCTGACAAAGATTTGGGCTTGTCAATAGAAAAAAACTGAAGGAAAATGATTGCTTCCATGATCTACTATCAGAGTTTGAAATAACAAGCTTTTTGCAAATGCATTACTAGTTTCTAGCATGAAAAATGTGCACCGGGTTATAAAATTAGATTTTTAACATTTTTTGGACATTTTCTTGATAATTTTATGTAGAATATAAAAGTACACTATATTTAGCATTTGTTTTTATAAAAAACAAAAAATTAACATTAGACCAGAATTTTGGTACTTTAAAGCATCATAACGTAGTTTTAACTGTGCCGACTTGTGGACGGCTTTGGTTTACAAGCGCACAAATGTAGTATAAAGATTCTATTACACAGCAAATTCTGTTCAGAAGGAATATGATGATCAAAGTCAGGAAGCAGGTGAGAAAAATCACAGGTGAAATCAGCTCAAGCGTGAAAACAGGTTGAAGGTTATTCATAGATGTTGGCTGTAGAAGCCAGTGAAATTAAAAACGGTAAAGAGCAAGATTTGACGCTTTCAACAAAAATACTTGAAGATGGCAGCACCGTGCATGATTTAAAAGGATGACAATGTGACAATTTGGTGTAGTTAGAATAAGTTCCTTCTGTACAGACATGGTTACGTGGTACGAATTGCTGTGTTAGTTATTGTTTCTGAGCTCAACATTCATCGAAAAGAATTTCGGGGATGGGAATTTTCCGCGGATAAGTGGAATTTAGTGCCATTTTTGTAAATCGTGTAAATTCGTTGAGAAATTTTTACGGACGCAGAACATTATTTCACAAACTGACCGCTAGTTGGCAGGCCGTCAGTTTGTTTACATCACGTACATCAGTGTAACCACGTGTAGATCTCTATGTATAAAAATATAGAATCATTTGTGCGGAGTTATTTGAGTCAAATGCAGACAGTTTTTATATATTTTTGCATAGGAGCAGCCAGTACTGAGGTGTTTTTGAGACAATTAGGTATCATGTATCCTTGATAGTTGGGTATTTTAAATTATGCATGAAACAAGGTAACTGATATTTTAAGTCCACTTAGAGGTTCTCTATGGATGGTCACAAAATTGCAATTTGTTGCTGGCTCCAAGGGGCTCCTTGAACCCGCATGGGGGGCCTACGTGCCCCCCAAACCCCCGGCCTGTTTCAGAGTTTTTTTGCAATTTGTCATTGTCATCCCTGCAATTTTCATTGTGTATGCAAAACAGATGCATAACTCTGACATACTCATTTTTCATTATTGAAGAAAGGCTTCTGGATTTTGAGCAAAGTGTCAGTTTTTACTTAGACTCACAACATAATTTTGTTAGTTGTGTATATGCATACGTTATTTATTTACCAGGTGATATTTTTTCCACAGATATAATACATAGATGTGTTTTGTAGTTCATGTAAAAAATCATGAAAGAACTTATGATTTAAAAATGGTTACTAATACGTTAATCTGTTAGAAGCTACGTAAATCAGGACTGAAATCACTTATACTACATACGTGTAGTAACAGTCTTTCAAGTGAAAGGATTATACATGCTGTAGCGGATAGCCCTATAGGCTGAATAGGCTGAAGCCTAAGGCCCGGGATCAAAAGGGGCCCGGCAAAATAAAACGAAAAAAATTTTTTTGTTGTAAAAAAATTAAATTGACAAAAGAGCAAGGGGCCCGCCAAAATAAAATATAGAAAAAAGTTTTTTTTTCAAAAGTCAGTCACTATATTTCAAATCGGGTTTACACAAATCAAGTTTACACAATTTAAGTTTACACAATTCAAGTTTACACAATTTAAGTTTACACAAATCAAGTTTACACAATTTAAGTTTACACAATTCAAGTTTGCACAATTCACGTTTACACAGTTTAAGTTTAAGTTCAAAATTTCAGTTTCCGAATTTTTCTGGGCACAAAGTCAGTTATAATTTCTGAAAAGTCCATTTTTTTCAACATATCTGACTCAATATGCATCAGTGATAAATTGTTTAATTTGTCATCC